>JAJJMB010001710.1:548254-569947 GCA_023531105.1 Papaver atlanticum
GCTTACACGTCTTTGTTTACAAAGGGCACTTTGGCTCTTACTAACAACTGTCTGGCTCTCACTCTACTTCTACTCCACTCACTTTAACTATTACCTCACTTGGTGAGTTTTTGGATTTTGATTATTGCTTACAAATGACCAAGACTTGCCTATTTATAGGCAGTGAGTAACTGACCAACACTATTCTAGTTTACTCTCTAGAATATTCAAGATACATGTGACCAATTCCCTTGTTTTACTGACTAAGATGGAAAAATCTAGAGTAAGAATTCTCTAGATATGACCGGCTGAGATAAGAAATTACTAGAGATAGAATTCTCTAGATGTTGCACGACTAGTCTAGCCATCTTCTGGTACGGACTTAGCCTAGATTATTCTGGGCCTTAAACCTTACTTTTACAGGCCCATTATGGGTACTCTAGAATTTCCTAGAGATACCAAATCACAAATTAGTATTTATTTTTAACAGAGAAATCCAACACAAATTTCCCGAAGAGATGGACGATGAAAATTACACAATTCAAAAGTCCAGAAATGCCATACTTACCAAAGATGGCTGATTTCCAGATTCAACTATCGAAACAACTTTTGCATTCCATGCATTGAGCTTTTCCATAAGAGAACATAAATTTTCTTCAGGTATGATGAGCTGTAATATCATTAGGGCTCTTTTGATGGGATAGAGCTTCTGAAGCTCACGTATAACTCTCAAGCCCTGTGCACGTAGAGACTCCTGTCATACCAATAACAGATTTGCTTTTAGAATAATAAAGAACTGAGTAGAGACTCCTTTCATATGAATGGGAATTTGGTTACTTTAAAGAATTCAAAGTGTACAAAAGAATAGCAAGGTAGCAAAAAGTGGGTGCAAACTGCGACTAATTAAGCATAGAGATACCGTGGGGAGAAGTTTCCATATAAGCATACTCTCACTTGTAGAAGCAGAAAAACCATATCCACATACACTATTCACTGACATTTCATATTGACTCCCACAAGAAACACTTGTGATAAAACCACATTATAAAACTCAGAAATATAAGAACTGGACCGAATTTGACATTTCTGTTATATGCTGAGTTGAAGGAATTGGGAGACGGATGCAGCAGGGAAATTCACAATGTGCCACTTAAACATAAAAGGTAAGGTTGAAATGGTTTATTTGATTAATAGTAGATTCGTAGAAGTAATGATGGATGGGTATAACAGTAGATACATAGAAGTAAACTTATTCTAGAAATTGGCAATTCAATTACACGTAATAATGTGATTTTGGAAAAAGCTATTTCAGAAGACTGTAAGGTTTAGAAACTAGAGGTACAATGAGACATCAGTTAAGCAGTTGAAAAATAGTTCACATATAGTTTCTGAAATCACCTAATGATAACTGACAATGCAAATCAAAAGTGCAAACTCGTAACATGGTCAGGAGCGTTGCGATTTCTGGTATAAATAAAGATACTCTAGCAACTAGCAGTAAAATTAAAGCCCAATCATGTGATGCTGAAGAAGATTATTTCAAGTAAGTATTTGGACACCACAGCACAACAAACATACAAGAAAATAAAATATGGGTCTATTGAAATAAAATTCACATTGTTGCAAAGAAAGCACCTTATTGGCTCAACTAGAACCTCAATGAGCCTAACCCCAGAAAATTAAGTGTGAGATATGGTGCAACGTTTCATATGGCTACTGTATCGGGGTAGGGCTAGATAATCCATCATATTATAAGAAAGTAGAGTATCATCCGAATAGTAACCAATGAGTCAATGATAAGAACCCAAATTCATGGAAATAAACAAACTTCTAAAAAAACGAAAATAAAAAGCTTCGTAGTATGGTAAACTAGGAATACCTGCTTCTTTGAGCTGTTATGAGGATCAAGAACAAAGTGAATTCCATGCATAAGTTTCTCAATCATACTAAAAGTATATGGACGTTTAGTTTCTGGATTAAACGTTTCTTGCATGATTATGGTTGCAATCCCCCGAAACTTCCTTGATAACTGAGATTCACTTTGAAATTCTCCATTCCGCAAAATCTGGTATCATCAACTAGATCAGCTAACACTAACTAACAGAATACCACATGCTTTTAATATCATATAACAATTCTGGTACAGTAGGTAGATAGCAGTATTTCCTCAATTCATTTAAGAGGATGGAAACCATAGTCCTCCATTGGACACACTAGAAAAGAATGAACGCGGTGATAGGCTAATGAAACAAGAGAGAGATGAAGAAGAAGAAGATGATTACAGTTGATAACTAATCACGTCAGCTGAAAATTCTGTGGTATGGAATTTGTAGGAGTAATTATTTGGCAGAGTGGCAACATCCTAGGCTATGGGGTATCAAAAGACGAATAGAGATGAAGTATGGGATCAAACCTACGAGTCCAAGCGAAGTAAACGAAGTATCTACCACAACCGATCAGAAGAAGGACACGTGGAAAGTTAAAGAAGAATCGACGGTTCAGTTTGAATCAGACGACACGGTATTAACTGCTATTGACAAGGCACACGCGAGGACAGAAGGGTCAGATCGAGGTGGGCCGGATGACAGAAGACTAATAGGATGTATGACATGAATCGGGAGACCTAACATCAACATGCGAAGAGTCATCGGGACACAGCTGGCAACGGATGAAAATCCGACGGATTTTAGGATATCCGATTCCGATAGGTTAGTAGTTATCGGAATTCCGAAATCCGATAACATCCGACGGAATTTTAAAATTCGAATCCGATTCCGATAGGTTAACTTATCGGAAATCCGATAACTTCCGATAATTCCTAAAAATATGAAAAAATTGGGTAAAAGGGATTAAAAATTACTAATCCGGTTAGAAATTCCGATAATGTATGATAATTTCTAAGAATACAATTTCCGATAGTCAACATCTTTATCCTAGAGGTAGGAAATTACTAATACATTCATATGTGTTATCGGATGTCGGAACTTAACAATCGGATGGGTCTAATCCGATTCCGTTACGTTAATGGGAAAAAATCCGATAAGAAATCCGATCCGACATCCGATATCCGATATAACGGATAAAATCTTATAGGATCATGAATTCTCGGAAACGGATTTCAGATTTCGGACTATTATTGACAGCCCTAGGGACACTTATGTCTCGCGAAGGTATAAAGGGAGGCGAGTGTCGGAAGAACTCAATCGTGACAACCAGGCAGGAATATCAAGTGTGATAGGATAGTCCAACACTGTAATCTCATTGTATGTAAGTCTTTGCCTATAAATATCTAGCGAGGTAGTGAGGTAGAGGCAGGTTCTGAAAGTAAGGGAGCAAGGAGAGAGGTTGAGTGCAGCTATTCTTGCGCGTTTACTAGTATTACCACTATTGTAGCATTTTGGTAAAGTAATAAGATTCATCATCCACCCACTGGACGTAGGTAATCATGCCGAACCCGTATATTTTTGTGTTCATGTGTTACTCTTTGCTTATTTATCTTGCTTTAACCTCATTTCAATGTTAGTTGTAGGATGTTAGATTTTCTACGACTACATTTTGGCGCTGACTAAGGGGACGAGTAACATCTTTAGATACCTTGATAGTTTTTTAAAGCTAAGAGTAGAATCTTAAAGCTCCTATCCTAATCATCTATGATGTTGGTTGATGCTAGAGAAGATCTCTCATAGCTTGTATTGATAATGTTTACATCTTAATGAAAGTATGTATTTTTCCTTCGGAAAGTTGTTATTGTTCTTTGTGATGAACTCTTGTTATTGGAAGAATTACCGATATATCTTTAAATTTATCCAAAGTTTTTGACAAAGAGATTTTGGAGTTCTTAAATGATTGTGTTTTCTAGTAGATGTTAGTCTTTGATTCGTAGGAAGGAATTTCGAAGCTCCTAACATCCATGATGATAATTAGTAGACGGTAGAGGAAATTATTTAGAAGTAATGACATCTTTTAGAGGGTCTTAATGTTTCTTAAACGTGTTTCTTGGTTTCTAAAGGGTTTTCAAATCATAGAAAATAAATTTAAATATAAGCTAAAAAAGATCTCTTAGTACATATCAAGATTAGCAGTTTGAGGCTTTTTTCAGATGAAGGTCTCGTTAAACTAAGCTGCAAGTGTCTGCTTCAGACCGAACCAGAGATCTCATTGAACCGATTTCCTGATAATCAGAGTTTCGAGTGACATGCTGGAAGTTCCGATAGAGAAGTACAGGGTTAAGTCATAATGTTAATTTGGAGCTATAATGAAAACTCATGGTTAGGCCTCACTGAGCACGGTATGTAGTAGGATTTCAAAGCAGTGCAATCTTCGTAAACCTAAGAAACCAAGTGATAAACGATTATAGTAAGATGCAATCGTGTTTTCAAACTAATAGTTTGGTGCACTGTATTTCAGTGTAAGATTCTCACACGATTCAATAGAAACCTTCAGGAGAATCAATCTCAAAAAAGGATGAAATAAAATGATGTCGAAATGATTTTTATTCGGTTACTTTTTCGATCGTCAGAGTATGTACGGAAAAGCTGAGTCGCCTGGCAAAAAGAATACCAGGACAATATTAAGTATAATGGTGCAAGAAAGTACTAAACTTAATTATTTCTCTTTTAGCAAGAGAATTAGGAGTCATAAAAAAGAATATGCTGACTTCAGCGTAATTAAAATAAAAGAGATATATATCATTATAATGGGAAGTTATAGAGAGACTGACAATAATAATGACGTTGAAATTGTTTACCTCTTTATTATTCGCCTGAATGTTGTTTCCCACGACAGTTCAAAGTGAGGTTTTGTTCGTTTCTGGTGTAGGTAAATTTATCGGGAGTCAGGTGAGAAGTGATCTGATGGCTAGTACATCAGGACCAGTCAGGAACATATGGAGTCGGACAGTAGTTATGACGGACCGAAAAATTAAACCTAGCGTGCCAGGACACGCATGCCATAACTTCCCTGATGCGCCATTATTATGCTACTTACCGGGACTTAATGCTAGGCAAATGAACGTTCATTTTCCCTTGCAAGCATGCTCGTGGAGCATGATGCAACTAACTTAGCTTCCACATCGTTGCATCTTACCCCTTGTTCTGTAAAGGGTTTAATACCATTGAGGCTATGGCCGATGCATATTTATGTGCATCTCTGGCCTTTGGGGTCCTTTCTTAAGCATAGAACATGCCTTCAACTTGTGCATAGGAAATTGTGGCCTAATTCTCCCTCGTTACTTATCTTAGGCATTGATGAGAGCATGCACTTGTCTTGCTCGTTCCAAGGTGCATCAACTAGGCTCATGTTGTACTCTCTTTAGGTTTATGCAAGCTCCGCTAACTTGCATATTGATGTATCTTACTTTCTTGGCCATGCCCAATTCGTAATTGGTGCATATGCCAACGCCGTGTAGCTTGATAGGAAGTATGAGCATCCAGTGAATGGCATGCAACTAGCCTCCACAATCATCTCTTGCATCGCAATACTGAGCCAGGTGATATGAGAGGCCAATATGTCGCAATCATATCGCGATTAGATGATATGAGCAACAACGAGATGGACCTGCAATGCTGCGACTCATTGCGGCTGCCTACGTACCCTTCCCTACTCTAAAGGGATCAAGTACAGACCTTAGTTCATCCTCGAAGGGACAAACAACTTAAGACAACTCGTTTGCAAGGCCGTGGCCAAGCAATAATGGTAATGGCCTTGTCCATATAGGTCAAGATGCATCCAAGTAATGCATATTTTGTCCGTGGCATGGCATAGTGATGCCCATGCTAAATATGCTCCATTGGAAAGGCTACGCAGCTATAAATGAGGATTAGGCATCATTTACACTGTTCCGTCTAAGCTATGAAGCTTATTTGGTGCATGATCCGCATATGCACCTTCAACCAACTACCCCTCCCTATATATGTTTAAAAACATTTTTACAAATTAGATTAGGGGAGGAAAAAACATTCACCAAGTCCCCAGGCCGAATCTTGCAAAACCATGGCCGTCGCCATGTATTTTCTGGATACCCGATCATGATGGTTGCACATTTAGTTCTGGCTCACATGCCAGTTCCAATGTCCGGCCATGATGGCTGAACATTTTCTAAGCCAAGTCCAGTGAAGGGCCGTGATGGCTGTACTTTCATTTCTGGCCTATAGTCCAACTGCAACGTTCGGCCATGATGGTTGTACATTGTAAACGCCTACCTTCTCTGGCCTATTTCACACGGTAAAGCAATATTGGCCCTAGGTCAATGACATGGTAATGTGCTATGTTAGCACTATCTTTGCTCAAGGCCATCTACCCAACTGGCCGTATGCACTATTTGATGTATGATTGTCCCTTGGCCAATATGCCTTCACAATATGCCATTTTTGGCACTTTATTGGCCTAGTCCAATGTTCCTTTTACTACGTAACCGAATCTTTGGATGAAGCTTCATCTTTGGCCATGGCGCGTCTTTTAGCACGCGCCATGATAAAAATTCGGCATGTTACAGTAGCTGGCACGAGCATGCAGGACAAAGGACTGACCACATCACGACAAGAGAGTAACCTAGATCCACGACATGAAGAAGACTCGATGCCAAGAGCTGACATGAATCCACTCGAAAAAGGAGTTTGATCTAGGACAAGATGATGACGAAATTATCCAAGGGTATTGTCATGCCCAGCCATCCAAGACAAGATAATCAACTAGATGGATTGACTGCATCGGACACAGACAAGGATAAAACACAGAGGTTAATTAGCTCGGGAGGAAAGACACCGGGAAAGGACAAGTATTGAACATCAATCTGTTATTGATCGAGAAGAGGGGAGGCTACAACAGATTCTTCATGGGAAAATGCATCTAGCTCGTGGCGGTCACCCACACGGTCCATTGAGTCATGAGAACACTGATGCAATTTTGGATATGACAGTGGCAAACCACAGGAGGCAGGAAGAAATAATAAGAGAGCTGCAGCAAAGCAATTTGGCTTTGGAGCAGGATCACATCCGACTTCGGCAGGAGGAAAGAAGGTCACGAGGAACGTCTAGCCGAGAAGAATCTAGTGATAACACTTGGACCAGAGCAGGGTATACTCCCGGATCGGTAGAAGACATAAATTCGCGCCCGAACAAGAAAGAGGCCCGACGACCAGATATGGACGAACAGACGACACGACCTCAGATGAAGAGTCGGATCAGCAGACGAGAAGACCGAATACGGCATAAAAGAAAAGTTGAGACAGCTAGAGGAGATCGTGAGAAAGTTATCAGGAAGCGGAGAAGACGACAAGTTAGCAGATGTGATCACTGAGGCAGAAAAGACTCCTTTTACCGAAGAGCATGATATCCCCGCCTAAGTGTACCCTTCCGTCGTTCACATCACGGTTTGATGGGACTAGCGACGTTGTTGAACACATGAAAATATATAGGATAAAACTATTGCAGTGGGTAACCAATGATGTAATCATGTGCAAGTTCTTTCCTGCAAGCTTGGATAAGGAGGCTAAAAAATTGGTTTTATACACTCTTCTTGAAAGGTCCATTAGAAGTTATGCAATCTTGATAGAGATTTCCCTAGAAACTTAAATGCACAATAGCATTGTGAGACCTCGAGTTAACAATTTGTTCACCCTGGCGTGACGCTTTAAGGATCCTTTGAGATCTTTGACCGACATATGGAAGAAGTTGTATCTTCTTGTAGACCAATGGATATTCGGTTTTGAAAACTCCCTCGGAAAAAATACCCGATATGGTTGGAAATGTATACTGAGAAACCAAAAACTTTGAAGGATGTTCGCATGCAAAATGTAGGAACACTTCATTGATTTAGAAGAGATACAAGAAGGAGTGCAGGATATACACGTTCAAGAAACAAGCAAAGTAGCAGAGTCAGCACGACATGTAAATCTTTCGACTTGGACAGAGTTCTTTTCGAAGCATTAGAGTTGTTAGATATTTGGTTGAATTTATGATGAAGATTAAGAAGGATTTGATCATGAAGAAGTGGGAAACTAATAGTTTCTACTCACTCTCCTTTTTGTTCTTGATTTGATATTCTTTATCAATCATACATTCTCTCTCTACACATGGTCAATATAAGACCTTAGAGATAAGATGACATGTGGACCTCTAATGTCCACTTACTATTTACTAATACTTATATTCTTTCACTCCTATTACATTTGAACATTACATTAACACTCAAAAATCTCCTCCTTAATGTGATGTTCTATAACTACAATTAATTCATGAAAATTTTGAAACTTTCCTTTTGGAAGTGCCTTGGTGAATATGTACGCTAATTGGTCTTCCGTCTTGCAATACTTGAGTTCTATCTCACCATCTTCAACTGCTTTCGAATGAAGTGATACTTGAATTTGATGTGCCTTGCTCTACAATGCTCAACCGAATTTTTGGAGATAGCAATTGCGGATTTGTTGTCACAAAAAAATTCGGTGCCCCCTTCTTGTTTCTCTCGGATGTCTTCCATGATTCTTCTTAGCCATACAACATGAGATGTAGCTATTGATGTCGAAATGCACTCCGCTTACGCCGTGGATAGAGCTACGGTTTCTTGCTTCTTCGATGCCCATGTAAATATACCCGAACCAAGAGAAAAAGCATACCCCGATGTACTCTTCATGTCATCAATACATCCTCCCAAGTCGCTATCACAATAGTCAACTAATTTGGCATCCAAATTTCTACAATACATGATTCCAAAATTCATTGTTCCTTGTATGTACCTCAACAACCCCTTTTCCACGCCAAGATGTAGATGACTAGGTGAACTCATGAACCTAGAAAGCATACTTGAAGAAAACATGATGTCGGGTCTTGTATGTGTAAGATACAACAAGTTTCCAATAAGACCTCTATAGTAAGTCTCATCAACTTTTATTCCTCCATCGTCTTTCTTGAGTTTCTCATTCACTACAAGGGGTGTTGATGTGGGGTTACAACCAAGAATACCAAATTTCTTCAACACCTTTTCAGCATACTTGCTTTGAGAAATGAACACTTCATCTTCACTTTGATGAACTTCAATACCAATGAAGTACTTGAGCAAACCCATGTCACTCATCTCATATTTCATCATCATTTCTCTCTTGAATTGTTCAATCAAAGTCCAACTGCATCACAACTTTGAAATAATACTGCTGTGATATGTATCACCCCTCCTTAGTCAATACTTACATCTTAATTAGATTGGAATCCACTCCCCCTTACATAATGATCCGTAAACCATATGTATATAGTGTGAAACTACTAAATAATTCTCCCTTTTTTTGTCAATATAAACTAGCAAAGGTACAAAAATTATGCGTTCATAATGAATTCACAAAAGATAATTCATGAACAAAAGGAAAACATATCAACTTGTTTCAATGATTTCACATAGTCGAAACATAGTGTATTCATCAAGGATTATTAAGATACAAGTTAACTCCTACAATATTCCACAACCGCACTCTCCACAAAGATATGGAAATCAAACACAATTCATTTAAGAACTCTCCCTCATTTGATGTCATTCCCAAGAGAACAATATGAGCGACCTTACTTTTACAAGAAAAGAAGGATTTCTTTGGACATTAACAAATCACATGGATTTGTATCCAGTAAACCTCGAGTAAATTAACCATAAGAAGATCTTATTGATTAATTTAATTAGAAATAATTCAACATAAGAAAACTTACGGAGTAAATACAGTACTTTCACATAAATGTGGATCTGTGAAAGATCAATACTGCGGAATTTCTCAAAAAATTTATTCTATCTTTCATCAATATATACATAAAGACATAATAGACTTAACTTCTAAGCATTTATGAGACAATAGCACAGTTCATGAACGTAAAGGCACATATCTCATAAGTAATTGCAATATATAAAATCAAATAGATTAAATACTTCAAAAATCATCTTCCAAACAACTTAGAATTTAAATAAATAAATCTAAAAACATTGCAAGATGAACGTTGGAAAATAGCTGTGTGTAATCACAATAATTGTTATACCAAACCCTAGTTATCCTTCTTAAACATAAGAATAAATTCTCAAAAATAAGTTTCCTAGACAAAGACATTGTTTCTTCAAACCCGATCATTTAAGAATCGTAAACAAAAATCAAGTTAGGTACACATGAACGACACACAAGTTTCATTTGAAATAATGAACTCTGATTTTTTGTTCTTAATAACGAAAATTTTGTAGAATATAATTAAGTGTATATTAATTAAGTTCATACAATATAATGAAGTGTGGAGTTATCATGAAATAGAATGAACTCAAATCTACAAAAAGACTGATAGTTCATCAAACGGAATGAACTGCTACAGGTAAATGAGTATGAATTAACACGGAAGGATATTTTTGTCTGTTTTATATTTTCAAATAATTATGGACCAAACAGAAAAAGAAAAAAAATCACGAAGGACCAAACAGACTTGGGACCACCTAAAAAATGACCAAACAATTATTTCCCCTTGAGAAAATCATTGGCTTCAATTTGGGTAAAAAATACATACCACAGTCCTTGAAATTTAAGAGATTCTATAATATTATTTTGGTTTCATGCTTAATATTTGAGAGGTGTTTGTTTGTTTCCTGTATTGTTTTGTGGTCTTTATTTCTATTTTTAATGGTCCAATAATTCAACACTTTATATGCTTATAAAATAGTATATCTTTGCATGTGCCCAACTTTGTCTAACTTTGAATTTAGTGCCCAGTCTACGGATTGACCAAGTTTAACTGTTTTGACCGTCTTAATAAATGTTAAGTTATTGAATTAACTGTCCATAACCAAACTTTGCGATTATTTACCAACTCTCCGTTGAGGAATTTCAAACGCCCATGATGAATATCAAACGCAAGGACGGATCTAAGATCGCACGTTAGTGGATTGGCTTAATCAGTGTCGGAGCCAGGGGTTGACTAGCCGTGGCTCTAGCCCCTCTAAATCTTCCAAAATCATATAATTACCCTTCATTTTTCTTTGTACTTAGTATTTAATCTACCAATTACCTATTATTTAGCCCACTTAAACCCTCATATTTTTACAAAATTATTTTTAGACCCCCTTCAATAAGTTTTCTGGCTCCCCCACTGGGCTTACAGGGGTGTATTGGATCATGATTTATCTAGATAAAATTAGATACTAGTTTTACCTGAATCTAGCGGATTTATAATGTTTCTCAAAGAATCTTTAAGATTCTAATAGATATATGATTCTGGATTATAATGGATTTTCTTAAGAGTAGTTAGATTTTTAAAAATTGAAGTATATTACCAATTAGTAATATATTTGAGAAAAGCAAGGTCATGATGATTCCCTTAAGAAAAGAAAAAATAGAGGTGGTGGTGGGAAGTGGTGATGGTTGTTGGTGGTCGGTTGTGGTGGTGGGAGTTTGTGTGTGGCGGTGATGGTTGGTGGTGGCAACGGTGGTCGATGTTGGTGGTTGTGCTGGTGTTGGTTGGTGGTGTGTGGTTTGTAGTGGTGGTGGTGGAAAAACATAGCATGTTGTGATAAAAAAAATTTAGAAGTAATTTGTGTTATCTCCCCTATAAAAATTGGTAATTTGCATTCCTTACATATCCTAATTGAATATTTAGGAGCTTTTAAGTTCGTTAAATATCCATATAAATCATATTCCAACACACCCGTGTTAATTGAATCATACTAGTTAAATGTTACTTATCTTCTTCCTTGTTTGACTTTGACCATTGGATTGGATTCTTTAATTTCCACATCTTCTCTTTCTTTTTCCTCTTCGCTCCTCCCTGCTCCGTCACCTAAAATCCAACCTTCTCCTTGTTGTCTTCTAGAGAAGATTTGAGAGATCCGCAGTAAAATCAGTTCATTTTATTTTTTTTGTTAGACATAGGGGTTTTGTTGTTGATGATAAAAGATTTTAACATTGACTTTTAACAAACCATCTAAAATTGAAGAATTGGACGACGGCGGTATTTGAATGAGGAGCAGGAGAACAATATGTTGATTCTCCTCTGTTTACTTTTCACCCAACAAAATCTTTCACTACTACTTATTAAGAGCAACTAAAGGACAGGAGACCAAATAATTTCTCCTTACTGTTGTTTTTTTATGCTGGATGGTTTTAAATTTTACAGAATTGATCAGGAGTAATGCTTAAGATTACTAAATGAGACATACAAGGGTTCAATCGTTGGTGTTCCTCATTAGTTGAAGGGTTCACTATAACTGGGTTTAAGTGTGGACCTCATTACTATTAACTTGAACAACAAAATTTAATGATGTTGGAATTTCAGCTCCAATAACACCACAATTAAGACCTAAATATTATAGTAACTAACCTTATGTTGAAAACAGACCTGAACCTAGTATTAACATACTCAACAACACATAAAACCAACACCCATACGTAGCAATAACACACTACATATGATTCATGCTAAGTCAGGTTGTAGTACAAGGAAATAGAACACACTCAAGACACTTAAACCTTCTTGACTTATTATCAACTTCTATTTCCTCACATTACTTCATGATGGATGAAAACTGATTTGCTTTATAAAACATATGACGCTAGAAGTGAGTCCTAGTTATGCTTGCCACATGTCACTCCAAACTTTCCATCATGAGTTGGAGGACACCTCATGGCTATAATGGACACCTCATATGACATGTCAAGCTAAAGGACATGTCATGCTTAGACTCAACCTTATCTAGCATTAACCTTAAGCTAGTCTTTAGTGTATGATTAATACCATAAACATGCCTTAATGCGGATTAAGACTAATCCGACTTAACATAGTATAAACAAGATTAGTTTAACCAAATGGAGATTTGTTGTGCAAAACACATAAATGCTAACAAATGAATCACAAGTCCAAATAATCTAACTAATGTGCAGAATGTCATGTCGGTTATGCTGACTGCCACAGGTTTCTAGCATACAGGTCATTCTTAAATGTGCGCAACACTACACATGGTTTACAAATCTAGGAGGTTAGAAAAACCATATTGTAACTCACCAGAATGTAATCAATTTCATTAATAGAGGACTTTGCCTTTGTTTTCAGAAACTCATAAGTGTTTCAAAAAACGTTTTGAAGCGCGCTTTTTGGCGCTTCAATACATGCGCTTTAGTATTAGGTCAATATATTTTAGACAAAAAAAAAGAGTTTAAAGCCTAAAAAATAGGTCCAGAAGTTTCCTTTTTATGTTTTAGTTTAAAAAATCCCTAAAAACTAGTATAAAATCTCAACAAGCCCAACTATTTAGAGACTCCAAAGTCCAAACGTTTATCTTCTTCCTTTTATTTCTCTTCCTTCTCTTCTTCTGCTATGCTACACTTCTATTATTCTGATTTGCAATGTCTAGCCAGCCTACCCAAGCTAACAAATCCACACAGAAATATCCAACTTGGAAATGTGGTACTGAAGTTGAAGGTGCAATTGTTACAGGAAGACGTGTTTCCAATGTGCAGTACGTGACAAGAAAATTTCAGAGAGGTTATTAGGTTCAAAAGTCACCTGGGACAGACGCATAAGGGAGTTTTTGGTTTATTATGTTGGTTTTTGGTGTTATGTTAGGAAGTTTCACATATATATTTACAAGTATGTATATATATAGCGTTTTAAAGCTGCGCTTTACGCTTTACGCTTTACTAGGAAAGCGTACAGCTTTACGTTTTTGCTTTTTGAAACACTAACTCATATCATATTTCAACAGCAGCGCATAGTCGACGAAGGGAGATGTTAACATATATTTGTGTTAAAAAATACATGTTAGAAAAAAATATTAACTTTAACTTTTTATGATCCGCAGGCCTTCTCCCTTCCTTTTTTAAGCAACAAGAATAGTGCCCTACTAATTCCAATTTGTTTGTGCCTTGCTGTGTGTTCATTTATCTGTTACTTTTTAGATCTGACCCTGTTTTCCCCCATCAAATGCAGAAAACCACCATGAAATCTCGGATCGCTGAAGCAATCGGAAGAACTAATCAAACCACCATATATAAGTAAAAAGGCTTTCAACATGCAACACTAAAGGTAGGAAGGAAAATCATGGAGCACTCGTGTTAGAGTATGCCGAGCATTGTGGAAACTAAAGTTTATGAACAATATGGCCTCACATACTTGGATCAGCTGTTTTGGAGAAAACGCAGGCTAACTATATCCTACAAGTGTAGTCAATAATTGCATTAACAGTATTTTGTTTTGTTTTGTACATCTTCAAGACCCTGTTTGTTAGTTTCTTTCTTAATTCGTATGGAAAATCCTAATTTCTATGTCAGATAGCGCTTTAGTGAAAGACTAATGAATATTGGAATATTCCATTTAGACTAGATAAATGTTAACAATCTCAATTCATGCAACCACCAAAAGGCTTATTATAACGAAAACAGAAAAAGACAAAACTCCCCGCTCAATAAGAAGTCAAGAGTCATACAAACTCGAGGAGTGACTACCACATAAGACAAGACATCTCAAATAAAATGAATTTATAATTACGTATCAAACATAGATTTCTGGCATCCGACTCAAAACAATAAGCAACGAGTGGAGTGGCCCTTTCATCACATATGTGTATAGAGGCTAGAGGTTGTAGGCATTGTGTGACTATTAGTCTAGAGTTACTTTGACATTGACTAATAATTCCAACAGCCTACACATTAAGAGTGGAAATTTTCACCCTCAACCCAAGCCTTTCTGCCTCAAGCTGGAGTAGACTAAAGTTATGGTAAAACCTAGTATTGCACTTCCACCAAATCACTTATGTTTTTAACAAACTATTCCCATTTAATTTTTGACATGATGCAAGAAACAATGAAATTTGAAGGGGAAAAAAAATGAAATTATAGAGGAACAAAACATGTCTATGGAAAATGGGAGAATCGTCTAACTTTGCAGAAAGCATGATGAAACCACTGAGATACTTTATTCTCTCTGAAACTAGTAATCCTCATCAACATTACACCAGCAAAGCACAAACTTGACTTTCACCTTGGTTGAATTACTAATTGCCTGTAGCATAAAACTCTAAGCTAATTTGAAGTTCTGGACTGGTAATGAATATGAAACAGATCGTGATAATCCAGATTTTGATGAAACCAAAATCAGTGAAAACTAAAACCCATAACAAAAACAAAAGATTTCAGCTTCACTAAAACCCTAGTTCCTTCAACCACCAAAAAAGGAAAAACAAGTGACCTACGTAGTTAGCAACTAAGCAAAATCAATAAGCCAAAAGCACACATAATATGATACTGCGAATGTTTCCAAAAGGTTGAACTGATTTATTACGGAACCAATCACACCGCGATTAAGAAATTAGAATCAACCAAAACCTGATTGTACAGTATCTGCCATGTAACGATTCGATTGAGAAGAATCCATCAATCAAATCACACCACAAAAAATTAGGGGATCTTAACTAAATCAATCAAAAACCCTGGTATTCTTGATCTGATTCCATTGAAGAGGAACCCATCAACAGCGATACTCCAATCAGAAGAAAAAACGCAGAAAGATACGAAACAACACATAAGAGATACAAAGGGAAGAAAGTAAACAACATATATTTCCTCATCATTCAACGGGAAATAAGATGGGTTGATAACATTGGTGGCTTGATCGCCTCGACTTGATATTGAAGTATACATCTAGAGACCGTGAATTTCTTCAAGTTTAATTGGAATGACTTTGATATGGATGTGGCCAGGAAACTAGAAATGGAGTATTATTTAAGATTTCTGAATTACAATCACTAGCAGACAGGATTATCTAGATAGACATTATGCATGCTTTTACATAAATAGAAATAACGAATATGGTAATGGTTAAACAATTACTATCTGAATTCGGGAAACAGATGTCACAGACATATTGGTGGGCACATCGGGGATAAACTAAACTGGGAGCCCGTGTGCCTCGTTATTGATAGCCTGGTCAGTGTTTCTGAGATGACCAACTATGCGGAGAAACTCCTCCTTAATACGTCGAAAGATGATGGTAACACGCTTATTGAAATAACAAAGTGGAAGATAGGCGAACACAATGAGATACACCAGCCAGTAGACCGGAGGAGGAACAAGAAATGACAACAACACTGCTAAAATCAGCCAACCCAGCGAAATGCGAAACATCATTAGCCTAATTCCGAGATTTCTTGAAAGCATGGAATAACCGAAAAAGGACGTAAGCAGAGCAAAGCTAGATAGCCCCATCAAAA
This sequence comes from Papaver atlanticum, assembly GCA_023531105.1. Classification (NCBI taxonomy): domain Eukaryota; kingdom Viridiplantae; phylum Streptophyta; class Magnoliopsida; order Ranunculales; family Papaveraceae; genus Papaver; species Papaver atlanticum. The sequence continues at coordinate 564,440 of JAJJMB010001710.1, forward strand.
TGGGGTGGGTAGCGAAAGGGGTTGAGGTTTCGTTTTGGAACTTCAACATTAGAAGGTTTATTACCACAGACATACACCACTTGAAATCAAACTTGGACAGGTACCGCAGTGGTCGACGTTGCTGGCGAGTTCCATCCCTCAATACAGTTCTTCTATTCCGATGCCTATGCATTGTATTTTCCCTTCTGAGATCTAGAGTCCTACAATTTCAGTGTTCGGAGCTTGATAGAGTTACAAAAAAATGGGTCTATTTCTATTTCTATTTCATGGGAAGTGTGTTTATATAGGATTGAATGGACGCGGGAATATAATTAAGCTCCGTTATAGAATAGTGGTCAATCGTTGAACAAAACATCCAAGTATTCATGTCCATTTTGTGCCTTTGGTGTATGCGTTCTTTTGCATGCAAAATTGAGATTTTTCTTTTTGGTAGGAAATGTCCCGACTCCTGATCAATTAGCAGTTTTTCGTCTCAAGACTTTAATGGTTCAAGACTTAATGTTGGAAGTATGGGATAGTGTCATGACGACATGACAAAAGTTTTAGTATAAAGGTTGATGTAGAAACTTAGAAGGTAAGGTGGTGTAAAACAGTCCAAGAAGTCGTCCATTTGCTGCTAATGGTCCTAAACTGTCAGTTGAGTAGAGTTTATTGAAAACAAACGATACTTAAAGGCTTTGAAAATTAGTAGGATTAATTTAAATCAAGTTTCTGAAAGTCCATGTTAGTTTCCGAGTAGAGTATATATATGATCCATGCTAGTTTGTCATTGGTCAAAAACCCCAATCTAAGAAAGATAAACATTATACACCACTGCTTTTCTCAAGCTGGCGCAAATTTACATAGCAAAAGTTCATGTTCACATACATATAGGCAGCCGGATTTGATTTTATTTGATTTTTGCCTTTTTCATTAACTATTATCAAAAGCAACGATCAGGTTATGAAGTCACAATTGCCCTATATATTTAGTGTAATTTTACCGCCCCCGTGTCAATTTATAATTTTGACCCCATCATATGCATAAATTTTCTCATTTGTTGTATATTGCCTAAAATATCTCTCTTATTTTAGGCAATAAATATTTAGATAATTTAGTTGGGAAATATTTGATTATTTAGAAAGGAGTTATCTATATAAAGAGTTTCATGTTTTAATATTAAGGAGGAGTTTTTGGATTAATTAAAAAGTATTGAGGTTTTTGAGTGTTATCTCAGAAATGTATGAGTTTTGGATTTAATCTTGTTTCGCGTGTCCACCCTGCATCATAGACCCAAGTACACCCACCTAGAAACAACAAGTAAAACTAGTGTCAATAAAGACATACTTCGTATAACCATTATGAATTTCAAAGACTAAAGCCCTATAGTATCACTCACCGATCCTGAGTTATTCGGTATTTCTTCCGGTATGGAGCATAAGAAAGAAGATTTTCCAGCACCAACTGGTCCACAAACAAAAATTTGCTTGTATTACGATATCGAGATCATAGTTCTGTTGTTGATCGACCCTCATAATATTTTAATATGTGACCTTATCATCCAACAAATAAAATAGTAAGACAATCTAGTGAAACCCTGACTTAAAAGTATTCCTATATTGTACTAAAAGTAAACCGTAGAATTTGGAGTTGGAGACCACAAAGTGTTGAATCTCTCGAAGTCCGAGTTGTTAGCTAAAGGTCAAAGCCTTGAAGGTTATCTGAATGTCCCCAAAAGGTTAGGGCTTGTAAGTGTCAAGCTAAGATTGAACGGTCCATAGAAGAAATGAGGCCCCAACTTGGTCCTCAATGTTGCAAGAAGCGTAAAAATTATGTGGCTTCAACAAAATATCTTCTACAACAAATTGAAAAGTTTATTTCAAGTAGTCAAACAACGACTAATACAGTTCTTCTATTACGATTCATATGCATTGCGTTTTCCCTTCTGAAATCTAGTGTCCTACGATTACAAAATTCTAAGCTTGCTTGATAGAGTTACAACAAAAAGTGTGTCTATTTCTATTTGGTGATAAGTGTGTTTATAAAGGATTGAATGGACGCGGGAATACTATTAAGCTTTATTAGAAAAATAATGGCAAATCTTGGTACAGAACTATTCATGTCCGTTTTGTACCTTTGGTGTATGTGTTCAATTGCATGTAAAGTTGAGATTTTTTTGTTGGTATGAGATGTTCCGATTCCTGACAAATTGGCATGGAGTTTTTCGTCTCAATGTGGAAGTTAAGTCTCAACGAATTAAGACTTTATTCCTAAAATTGATTTTCCAATATAAAATTCTCATTGTAATATGGGATATTGACATGACGGACATGACAAAAGTTTTATTTATTGGTTGATGTAGATGGACACATCCCTACCTTTTTCGATCCACTTGAGCGGACACCCAAAACATACCAAGTCCAAAAGCTACCAATTACTCACGAGGTTTTTGGCAATAGACAAACTGACAACTTGGCTAATCTAAGGATAGGCTTTATTAGAGATCATGGGACGTAGAGTTCCCTGGGTCCTAATAAAGATCCTTGTTTAAGGTTATAGAAGAGATCTTTTCGTTCCTTTTCGACTACGAAATAAATTTTGCAAGTTTACTTCCTTAATTATGAAACTATTGTTTTCGAGACATGGAATCAACTCCAAAGTTCGACATATTAAATAAGAACGATTTACCAAATAGTATTATACATATCAAGGAATTCCCCGACAAAGATTATCAAACTCGTGAAGCTCAAAGAACTGTTCTCTGGTACGAAGGACAAGGAAGGGGGAGAAGATTGGAAGCCCGAACAAATTCAGCAAACTGCCACCGCTTATTTTTTATTCACCCTGGGCACTGCGGTATTCCCTGACGCTAGTTGGAATAGGGCGCATATGAATAACCTACAATACTTGAATCCTTTGAATGAGGTTCATGAGTATTCATGGGCACTGCTTTCTTGGCACATTTTTTGACATAGATGCATAGAGCTTCTAAGGCGAACGCCCTTCAATTTTTTGGAAATTTCACTGTAATTCAGGTATTCTTCCCTACAGTATAGGCTATAATGGCCTATTTGCGGGGGATCTGAAAAGACAGAGGGATAGATGAAAGTTTTAGAGTGAAAAGATTGGGATCTTTGGGAAATGGTGCCATTAATTGGTGAAACGACCAAAGACTCAAGAATGAACTCTCTTATAAGAGGATGTTCATTAACCGGTGAACATTGTGGTCGTTTTTCCTCTGCAATTCGTTCTCCCAAGAGATTTTTGAAAAAATTCCTCAATTTCCTTTCTCCATGGCCGAGAACCAGCAGCAAATTGATCGTAAGGGAAAGAAGAAAATATCTGAATTAGATGTGGAGCCTCGCATCCACTGGTACCCGTATGAGCACAGTGTTACTCGCTTGCCGTATGGGATTGTATTTTCTCAGGGATGTGAATCTCCTAGTTTTAGAGAATCCTTTGATTGGTATTTGAAATATCTGCAGCATAATATGGATGTTAAGATTGAGGAGTGTTTGGTGCAGGGAGGCCCTCCTGGAGTGTTGCATGAGCTTTTGATTGATTCTCCTGTTGAACGTTTGATCCAATACTTCAATCAAGCAAAACCATCTCCCATTAATCAAGATTCCCGCAATCCGTTTCTCAAGCCAGAAGTTTATGTTGAACAGGGGGTGTAAGATGCATGTAAGAGCAAAGAAGGGTGAGACTAGTGTTCCAGTTGATGATAAAGATGGTAAGTTTGTTGGTGGAGAGTCTGTTCCTTCTAGTAGTCGTTTGCAATCTGAATCGGATAATGATTCTTGGTTTCTTTATGCCTATCATCCAACTTATGGACCGTGATGTGTTTTGTAGTTGTAGTGGTAAAAAGATTCGTTTCTCGAACTTGTGAAGGATTTTCTAGACTCAAATTAAACTCAACAATTCAAATAAAGTTGTATCAAAAATATAAAGAAAAAACCGAGACTCTGGATTCCACCATTAACCAATTAAGTGATAAAATCTAATCAATATTCATGCAATTCTTTCTTTTAAAGTAATTCTAATATTTTGCCTCTAATGGATTTTTGAAGTAATAATTGTAAACATAAAGCATGAAACATCAAAAGTTTTAAAACCTAGCATGTTCCATCAAAAACAATTCACAACTACTCAAGCATACTAAAATTCATATATAAGTGACAGAGCTCTACTCAGATAGTTTCACTATGGACATCAATATCCGGAGTCAACAAATCACATGGATAGATTAAGAGATGGATATGGAAAAACATAGATGGTTTTGATGTTGACTAGGTGAACGGTATTTCTCATATCTGTCTGAAGGCCACTGCAAAAATAAACCTATCCTAATGGATTGAAATACTGGTCTGACTAATATCAACATAACTGGCATATACAAGGGAATCAGTGGTCGATAATCCTAATTCTAGATCAACTCATCTGGCATATACAAGGGAACCAGCGGTCGATTTATTGAACACACATTTATTTATTTATTTATTTTTTTAAGAACTAACAACATGATTAGATCTTGGGAATCCAAGCGCATGCTTCTTATCAGTAGATTACATGGTAATTCCCGTGGATCCTGCATTCCACACTTGTTTAGGCGACGGAGACAGGGAGAACACACACATATTGCTATCCAAGTGTTAAAATGTATTCTTATTGGTCTGGTCTTTTTTTTTTTTTTTTTTTTAGTATCTCAATCACTCTATTACACCCTAGCAGTGGTAACAACTTGAATCGTGAGCCATACCTAATCACTTAGAGAAACATATTCTAAAAAGAAAAGAAAATAAAAACAGAAGTGAAAAGGACTCAACGAGATATGGCGAAATTATCATGTTATTTCTAACACCTGAGCTCTGTGCTTTTACGAATAGACTCTTAGAGACGTTTCCATCTACTCAGATTGGTTTCTCAACTCCTAAAACCAAAATGCTTCCATCCACTTAGATTGGTTGGTGGCATCCTTAATAGGAATAAATTTCTAGGCTCTGGAGTTTATTTATTGCAACTAAAAAGCTTTTCCCATACCCCCAAACTTAAATCTAACATTGTCCTCAATGTTCTAAAGATGAAATTAAAAGCATGAACAAGGAGAAACTGTTACCATTTGAAGCAAAAGAGTTAAGGAAAGATATTACCGTGTTGCATGAGAATGGGTTACCTCCCAAGAAGTGCTAAGTTTAAAGTCTTCAGCCAGACATTGGAAAGGATTAGTCACCTCGAATCATATATCAATAGCCGAAATAATTGTGGGTTATCAAAACCAAATAAAGCTATCACAAATAAAAGGAACCTGCAACAAACCAAGAAAATGAACATGTAATGCATACCCTTATCTAGTTTCCAGTTAACTACATCTAGTTGTGGTTCGGGTTCAGGCTCTATGAAAGGGTCTATATAAAATATTTTCATGGGTTGGATTTCCTCGTAGCTAAGATCCAAAAGTTCAGGTTTAAGTCTGGAAAAATTCAACTAAAAACTTAGAAGCACACAATAATAACCTGAATAATTGAGGAT
>JAJJMB010001710.1:593919-626026 GCA_023531105.1 Papaver atlanticum
CAACAGAGATCCCTATCCCAATTAGACTGGATGGTTATACTACGAGATATCAAGATAGAATTGCATTCTCGAATGGCCAAAGCTTTGAATCTCTCTATGAGTGTCGTAACGCTATAAAGGATGCCGCAATACAAAGTAAAACTGAAGTACAATTTTCCAAATCGACGGGAGATAGAATAGTTGCTGCATGCTCCCACACATTTTGTAAATGGAAAATACGTGCTAAAGCCATGAGTGGCAAGAGAAGTAATTACGTTGTGACTGAAATATGGAACGAGCATACATGCCCACGTTTGGAAGGTAATACCAATAAGCATGCAACTCCTACATGGGTAAGCAGTCATATTATTGATAATGTAAGGCATGATCACAATATTTCGACACAACAGATTAAAGCCATCATGAAGCAGTCTAAGTACCATATAGATATTAATTGCAAAACAGCTGAACGAGCAAAGAAAAGGGCTTTGGATACAATACAAGAATCATCAACTGTACCAAAGAAGCAAAGACAATATTCAATTGCTTCGTCATCCCTTCCGTTGAACGCACAACAAAGCCTGTCAAATTTGAGGTTTTTAGAACAAATTCCTAAACCAATGCATGAGTACATAGCTTGCACTGAAGATGTGGAGAAGGATGGCCATTGTGGTTACAGAGTTATTGCGATGCAAACAGGTTATGAGGCAGCAGATGCTTGGAAACAGGTTCGAAGAGAGTTGTTGTTTGAGGTTGTTCAGAATGAAGAACTTTACGTGAAAGTTATGGACATTGATACAGTTGCAGAGATGAGAAAATCTTTTGCATACGTGGAAGACCTTGCGGATCACCAATATTGGTTGCAGCTGCACAATGCAGGATATGTGATTGCTAATGCATACAAGGCTGTGGTTGTATCACTTTCTGTCAAGTACGGATATTCAACATTTCTACCGCTTTTTGAACCTCCACCAGAAGGCCAGCCTCACCATATTATCACTTTTGGCTTTGTTGATGGAAACCACTTCATTAGCGTAAATTTGAAACATGATGCTCCAATACCTCAAGTTGATTGCCGCTGGGATTCTAACGTCGCTAAGGCTGCTAAAGTCTGGAAAACATATTATCTGAGTAGATTTGACAAGTTTAAGAAAATCATGGGATTCAATTTGGATCAAGAGGATAACACTATTGATGGTCGTTGTCCCATAATTCTTGAGACTTAAGAGATGTTTTTTATTATTTTGATTTTATTGGTATTTTCTTTAATTTTCAAATATTTTTTCTTTATCAGGACAATTATTGTTAAGACAATTTTTTTCGTTAATTTCTTCAACCCCGAGAGTAATTTCATTTCATTTCCCCCTAAACGCAATGCGTTATGGAGGACGTATATTATACCGGCGGATCAAGCAAAGAATGAGCATATACCAGTTATTCCATGCAATAAAATTTTCAGTTTAAGGCACTATAGCAGGCTAGCCGTTGATATATTGGAGAATTACCTCTTTACCTATTGTAAATTTTTTTCTTCTCATACGGCATATCTAGGCCCACTCCATGAGCATATCTAGCAAGCTGAACTAGCCCCGCTGCTAATCCAACCACTATCCCATCAACAAGACCCAACCTCAGCTCTAACCACAGAGGAAATTGATGAAAATGGGAGATCCAACCTTTCCTAGTGGGAATCGATCCCCTACTTCCCGTCCGCACTATGGACGAAAGGGGGTGCATTAACCAATGTACTAGACAGTTGGTGGCCACCATATTTTATATTGATTTGTAATCAAACAACCAAATTGCAGTCGAACTCATACCTGCCTGTATGAATACTAGGGAATGATCCGTGTTGTACTATTTCACAGTGGCATCAGCTGGGGATCAAACATTTTGTTAACACTAATTTATGTATTTAAAAGGTTTACCGACCGTAGAGATTTCAAAAAAAATCCCCTATCATATTGTAGTTTTGAACTTTAATTTTCTCAATTATATATAAATGAACTCGTTTATTTATTTTTTTGTTCGGTAAATTTGATGCTGATTTTATCATCATATCTTGTTTAAACTCGTAAAAATAAAGTCAGGGATATTTTTTCGTAAAAATAAACACATTTAAACTCGTTTAGTATACACAATGTATTTTGTAATGTCATATCTTTTGGATATACTCCATCCGTCCCACTTATTAAGTGACCTAGTTTAAATTTGTATAATTTTTAAGACAAGTTGGAGAGAGAGTGATTTCCAATTGTGTTTTCCATATTTTCCCTCAGAAAATATTCTAATACCAGCTACGCCTTCCCTCCAAACTTTTCAAATCGACAAAATCAAATTTCGTTCTCATTACACAAACCCAGCATATCCGTTTGGTCAGATTTCTCGACATTCATTCGTTCGAATTTCAAAATTCCTAAAAATCAGTTTGATCTCTATAAGAAAAATCAAAAGTATATTGAATTTCAGATCAATTTGGTTTTTACAAAAACAAGGTTCCAAAATTAAATTGAGATCTCTCTTTACTGTAAACTTCAGGTGATTCAATCTGAGATCTCTCTTCACTCATAAATTTGGAGTACGCATGTACTCCATCTGAAAAAACAATAAGATAAAAGTTCATTAAATCTCCACCTGAAATGAGATAAATTTCAGATCTGAAAAATATCAAATCAAATTCTCAAAGCAGGAGTACTATAAAGCAGGAAGATCAATTTGAGATTCAGAATAAACAGAACTTCTAAGGTAATCTCTAAATCTTTACCTCATTTTGTAATCATCTTAAGTTGTGAAGCATATCTGAAAACTGTAATGGAGAATTCATAATAACTAGGGCCTTTACACCTCTTTTGGGAGCATGCAGAAATAACAGATTTCAGAAAGCAAGGTCAAATTAACAGAAGAATCTGCATCATCTAATTTGCAATTACAAAGATACTCCAATTTCACACATAGAGCTAGGTTGACCGGATTTTATCCCGAGGAATGTCCCTTGAAGTATCCAATTGTTGATTTCTAACGAGATTCTAGCATTGGGATTGATAAGTGTTGAAGTGGCTCCCATCTTTTGTCTCACATGGTGCATATCCCACGGTACACCAAGCATTTTCGATATAAAAATCATCCACACAGATTAACTTTTATGGTGGAATCCAAGCTATTCCAAGTGCGAAAAAAAATATAAAATGCCAAGTCTAATGACTTCCAAATTGAGGTATTTCACACTTTTTCAGGCCATGTTCCAAAATTCACCAATGAGACAGCATGTCTTTCTTAAGAGAGTGGGGCCGAGACCCACCCCTAATGTGTGAAAACGGGTTTTATTTGTATAGAACTGCTGCCCAGTTAAACAGAACTACCCTCCAGATTGTACACATCTCAAGTCAACTTCAAATCACACTATTCTTCCTATTAAACCCACGCAATCTTCAATTTCCAATAAAGGGTTTTTAGGAAAACTTGATTTCAGAAGAATGAGTTATCAAAATCCAAGGGTTTTGAACTTCAGCAAAAAATGATTCTTTCTGCTATTGAAGACAAGAACCATGCGGTTTCAGCGACCTAATCTTCACCTTCTTGGGGAACGTTTAGGTAAAGTAATCTAATCAATTTCATTTTTGTTTTAGTGAGTTGCATTGTAGTTATTATTGATTAAGATTGCTCCTGTATGCTTGAATTCTTCTGGGTTGTCATTTTTTTTGACCTAGTTCTAGGTTGATGATTGTATTTGGATTTATAGAATATTGAAATATTAAGCAAATTGGAAAAGGGGAACAATCTTGGGTTGATTTGAGAGTGATATATTGGAGAATGAAGGAATACAGTGATTATGTTATGAACCACATTGGTTTACCGGTTCTGAGAAGGAGCACATAAAGTCTAATTACTGAAGCTGTAGAACTGCAAATAGTCTAATTACTACTTGACAGTAGTATATTACTGAGATTTCATTAAAAATGCAGGACGTCATACAGTGATTTCGTTAAAAAGGGAACAATTTTGGGTGGCTTTGAGAATGATGCATTAAATGTTTCCATCGGAGAATGAAAGAATACGGTGATTATGTTACGAACTACATTAGTAAGCATCCCGGTTCTGAGAAGGAGCAGCCTAATTACTGAAGCTTTAGAACTGCAAATAGTCCAATTACTGTTTGACACTTTGTTTAGTACAAAAGTATATTTATACCAGCACTAGTTTCTATTAGGAGTATGTTTTAGCTAAGACTGAGATTTCGTTAAATATGCAGGACGGCATACAGTTTCTGTTTTTTTTTTTTGGTGATGAAAGTGGAATGAGAAACCGAGTTGCAGGAATATTTGCTAGAAGGGGTTATAATATTGAGTATTTGCTGTCTCGTTGAATAAGGACAAAGTCACAATAGTTGTTTCTGGGACTGACAATGTCACAGCAAGTGGTAAAGCAGCTTCTGCTTACAGGCTTTGCGAATGTCTTAAAGCCACTAATCTCATCCCTGAACTTTCAATTGCAAATTTCTATGAGATATTTGCACTCTGGTGACATTTGGGTTTCAACTTACTTGTATTAAAGGGGTCACGTGCACAATCTTCTGTATCTGTTGTAGGTCTGTTGTAGTTTCAGTATATTTAGGGTCCTGAATCCCCAACAGCAAGGGAAATTATGCAAGTAGCTAACCATGTTCTCCCAACTTTCGCATATCAGACCTCTAAAATCCACACGTTTCTTCGTTGCTTTCGTAGTATTCGATTTATGCTTGGGATGATTATAATATAGACTGTGACAATGTTAATTTCTTTCTCCCAAAATGTACATGTTTGTTTGTTGTGTTAGTATTTGTGTGTGATTTATGCTTGATTCAATCGCAATTTGCTGATGTTTTCAACTAAATTCTCTAAGAACCTTAGAAATTTGTAAAGATGACCATAACTAGTTGATTCTTGTTCTTCAGAACAGTGCACCTCATCTCACGAAACTCGAATACAGTTTTGTTGATTGCATTGTGATGGGCTAATGTTGATAGTCGTAATACACAAGAATAATATCAATAGATATAATATAAGCTTATAGATCTTGAGGTATCTCACTCTGACACATAATTAAAAGAGGAATTTAAACTTCTCTGTTTCTTTTCTTAGCCTAATTTTTGTAGAATTCCATAGCGTAAGTATCATAAGCAGTACAGACCACACTTGAAAATCAGTAAGTCCAGTATCTTTAGCACGGTTTTCAAATTGTTTTTGTGAGCTTTCTTTACCAGCAGGGTTATGCGCTAACATAGTGTTGTCTAAATACATTACACCACGACCTGCACTGTTACTGTCTGGCAGCTTAATCACTTCTGGTATAATGTATTCAACAATAATCACTTTCCCATCTTTAAGGTAATTATTCAAGATTTTAGTATTGTGTTCGTCACTCCAATCATGAAGAATCCATTTCATGAAAGTTGCTTCAGCATTTGGACCTCTGGCAAACATGTCACCACTGATTTGCTTGATGCCTGGGAATGATGGAGCGTCTTCGATTATGTGTGGTAAGTCGAAGTTAATACCTGTAAGCGTACATATGAAATGCATGTGTCAGTTACTGCATCACATGTATCCATTAGGCCCATAAACCTAAATTAGGTAGAAAACATAATTCATTCTGTTGTTATATTGCATCACCTAATGTAGGATAAATGATCAAACAAACCTTTGACTGTGGGGTATGGTACTTGGAGATGATCATACTGAGGCTTGCAACTGCACTTCCACCTACGTCGACGATCGATTTCTCTAAACCATTGTAGTTTCAAGGGTTTTGTTCATGCTGATAGTTGTTTGATCAGACCCTCCCTTGTGGAACTTGAGGTCTGTTCCATGGTATTCAAATGCTGCATACCATAAGCTTTGTTAAGTGAAATTCCTCCATTTAAGGATTGCATTACCTGAATATGAATTTCTGAGACTGTCAGGCCTGCATGCTGTATGTTGGACGGTTCAGTTGGTTAGTCCTTGAATTGCTATGACCGTGTTTATATAACTACAAAGAGCCGACTTAAAAATTATTTTTCAGCGTACAGTGCAGTCTAATTAGTTATGTCACTGCAGATTCGATTAGCTAAATTTTCGATCTCTAGGTATCTAGCTAGTGCCTCTGTAAATTATAGTATTTACTGTTCTATAAAAAAGATATTATGATATCCATTTGTCGAATGTTTTAGAGACTGGTATTTCATCTTGATTTCCCATATTAACCACGTGTTACTGATTTCTATTTTTTCTATTATGACTTGTTCTGCCAATCAAATTTTTGTCATCTCTGGAGCTGCCTTCAAAATTATAGTCTCTTCTTAGGAGTTTGTAGAATAGTAAATATTTTTGTTGACGAGGGATTCAGTCCCGCTCTTTCTTGTCTTGGTTTATAATCAGAGGGTTAAGATATCTGGATGAAATCAATTTTCTGTTTATTCAGGAGTAAATTCAATGAAGATGTGGTCTGAACTTGTTCAGAGACTCGCGAGTAAAATTGACCCATGAATGTAAACACTGCTTGATAAATTGTTGGTACAGATGAGATGCAGCAAGACTGTGTGCAAATAGATTATGGTCAGTCAGTTTGGTTTATGTGCAATCGGTTTTAGTGTTGGAATGTTGTTTAGTCCTGTCCTGCATCTAGTCGCTTCACTTGCTTCCTCTGTATTTTTTTTTCTTTTTTTGTCATGGATAATCGGCATGCATCCTTTCATTATCAGTGAGAAACTGTCACTGTTCAATAGATAAATTAACACAGTGTTGAAATTCTTAAAATGATTTTAGGAGACTTCAAAAGGTGAGCAGCATCCTGTCTGATTTTGTCAGCACTGGCATTATCAATACTGATGGGATGACTGGAGATTTCAGAGAAAAATATCAATCCATGAATTCAACACCAAATGTCCGGACAACAGCACAGCAAAATTTGGTTCTTGATCTTCAATATATTCTTCAAAGGGTTGCTTTTGACAACATTTGTAACATCTCGTTCGGGTTTGATCCTGCCTACGTTTCAGCTTCACTTGATTGGACCGAATTAGAAAAACATTAGTAACTTTTTTCCAGAAATGTAGGGATTATAAAGTATCATCACCCCTATAACTCAGTAGCATCCATAATCATCGATACTTTTAAGTGGCAAGAACCCAAGAATTCAAGTGTGAAATAAAGTGCCCAAGAATTCAAATGTGAAATAAAACCCATGACAGGTTTATTTGTTGAACGATTTTTTGGGGGCCATGGTTTTTTTTGGGATCATGGTTCTATTTTTAGCAAGACATTTAAAATTAAAGTGAAGACAGTCCTTATCCAAATATTTATGTTAATACCAAAATTATCCGAACTAATTAAGTTTATGTCATGATTAATTAGTGTAATCATTAGTTAATGTAATTAAGTTATTAGGTTAACAGAACTAGTCATAAAAACCAAGGAGACCAAACTTGTGGTAAGAAAACCCCATTTAAATGTTGGGATCCATTAAAACTCCATCTTAAGCAAATTGCATACAAAACCCCAAATTTTTAAAAATTGATACAAAAACCCAAATTTCAAAATTGGTTTCATCAAATTCTTTGGGGGTTTTGTGTTACTTTGTTTTTTGGGGTTTTTGTGTTAAATTTTGACGGGTTTTTTGTGGATGGATAGTGACACCTTTGGGATTATAACTCGCGGACCATTAAGTTAATTAGTTATTAAAATTGTGTAAGATTAAATCAATATTATTTTTCTTAAAATTAAATTATTGAAAGGGAAGAATAAGGAGAATATAAGAGTTGGAAAAACTCAATTATTCTTTTATTTTTTGAATCCGAACCTTCAAAATGCATGACCAATTTATACTAGAAATAACAAAATGCATTAATATGGTATAACATTAAGAAAATTAGTCCACCAAACCAATTACAACAAGTTGCTAGGGGATAAGAGGAGGGGAGGGAAAGACGAACAGAAGAATAGGAGCGATGAAGAAAAAAAAAACAAAACTCTCTCAAAGAAGAGCAGCAAGCTCATTATTCTTCTTCGTCAAAGACCGCCTCTTAACGTCAATATCCGACTTAGTTGCTTCTATTTCCAAAACAACAGCAGCTGCTTCGGTGGCTAAGCGGAGCTGAGTGGCCTTATGCTTTTTCAGCTTTTGTTTACCCTCCGCCACTTCCTCTTCCAACTGAGCAATCTCACCAGACAGTAGCAGACGGCGAGAGTTACGTCTCTCCTCAATACCAGCTAGGAGACTCTCCAACCATGCAATGTTAAATTTCAGAATCCGAGGGAGCTTGAATGCCTCCTGCCAAGTAGCCCAATCCTCCTCAGATGGACAAGCCTCACCCAACTTCTGCATTGCTGACGCAATATCTATTATCATCCTTGTAGACGTGATAAGCGTGTTCCTCTCTGAAAGAACTTCCACAGATGGTATATGACCATGCGTCTCGACAATCCACTTGTAGAAGTCCGTTTGTTCAGGGGAAACTGGAAAATTATACACCGTTATGAAGTCTGCACAACCATACAGAGGAGCTGCAGCGGCACAACTGGTGAAGGTGAACCAAGTGGCCTTCCCCTTCAAAGAAATTGGGCTACCAATAACTGTGTCAGGAGTTTGGCGCTGTTGTGTTGGAGTAATTCCGGAATGACTAGTATGAACTTCGTCCAAAGTATCTGTCAAGGCCAGCTTTCTACTACTCAGGATCTCCCCTACATTTAGTTCAATCTTCCACATGTTGGTGTCCTACGAAACGAAAGAACACTATCAAAAACTTCAGATTCTCAAAAAAAATAAAAAATAAAACAACAAGAAAGACAATTACCGCAAGATGAGAAGTGTCCGTAGATGCTTGCGGACCTTCACCAACCAATGTCTCATTCACTGAACAAGAAGGTAAAAAGGGTGAAATGAGCGAACAACAAATATATAGGCAAGACTCTGAGAGGAAAAAACGCAATAAATGACCAGGTGGTGTTAATTGAGTAAAAGATTCTTACCAACACCACGATAAAAATGTGCCCCACGAGAAGTGGCGTCAGTATCATGATCAAAGCCACCATCAATCGGAGACCCAGCTTCAAGGGCACATGTACCTGAAGGATCTGAAACACTTTGGATGACACCCTTCCCTCTGATCAATAGCGGCAATTTACCAAGAGCGGTGCTGCTATGTTCAGGACGACGCTCCTGCATAAAGGGTTTGGCAGAAGGGTTAGGCCCAGGAAACCGCGGAAACCTGTATCCTATACCATTTCTGGATTCTACAGTCACATCCTATGAACGTCGAACTCAAAATACGAGGAAACTCCCTGGTTGCAGAACGCACTTCCAGATCCGCAGTCGAATCCTACGATCAGACTAAAGTGGTCTTTATATGTACAGATAAAATGCTCATAATCGTCACTACCTTTTTCTGTTCCACGCAAAAACTGAACAAGTGCTAAACCTGACATTGTACTGAACCAGGAGCCGTTGAACTTTTCGCGTTGCAAGGTAAAAGTGTATCCTTGGGCCTATACATAAGTATTGAAAAGATGACCTTAATTAACCTATCCTAAATGACTTAGGTGATATCCGGTTTGTATCCGCCACCTTAATTCAAATGTATGACCCCTCCACCACAACGCTTCAAATAACTTATCTCCCTAGTGAAGTGGTACGTACCTTTGCAGACGAAGCAGCATCCTCGCGACGAATTGCAGGACCACGAGGCAGAGACTGCAACCTCTCTTCCAGATTTATGAAGTTCTTACCTTCACCTGCAGCGAAGAAAACACTCCATCAACAACTTCTCGAGAAAAAGGGACACAAAAAGGGGAACAGGATAAGGCAGAAAGAAGAAGAACAATAGGAAAAATCCGGAACATAAAAGAAACAAGATCTGCATGCCTCAAGAACACTAAACTAAAGAAAAAAATGCCGAAGCAAGAAATGTACCTATCCTCTATAAAGAAAGAAATACATCTAGTCCCTTATATTCTCTTATGCATTGATTAACTTTGTTTGTCGGCAATTGAGTAGGCTGTCTACATTACAGCTACTAAAATCACTACATACATTACCAAAAGCTAACATGGTTTGAACCCAAATTCCTAGTAAAATAAAAAGAAGAAAAGAAAGAGGATTCAAAATAATTAAAAGGTTTGAAGAACTACAGCGCAAGGACCACTGCTAGTGTTACCTGCTTGAACCAAATTGAGTCCCATGATCTCCTGAAACTTGTCAATTCTATTCAAATAAAATGTTTTCCAGACTTTAGCAACCTTGGAGACGTTACTATCCCAGCGGCGATCAACTTGAGGTATTGGCGCATCAGGTTTCAAATTCAAGCTTATAAAGTGATTTTCATCAACAAAGCCAAGACTGATAATATTGTGAGGTTGGCCTTCGGGTGGAGGTTCCAAAAGGGGTAGAAATGTTAAATTTCCGGAATGGAGAGAAAGTGAAACAACCACGGCATTGTATGCATTAGCAATCACATATCCTGCATCGGGTAATAAACTCAACCAATATTGGGGATCAGTAGCGTGGTCTTCAAAGTACTCAAAAGCTTTTATCATCTTTCCAGTGTCCATCAGTTTCTCATAAAATCGTAAATTCGTAACAACCTCAATCAACAACTCTCTTCGAACCTGTTTCCAAGCATCCATTGCCTTGAAACCTAATTGCATGGCAATAACTCTGTAACCACAATGTCCATCCTTTTCCACATCTTTAGTGGTATTTATGTACTTGTGCATTGGTTCAGGAAATTGATCCAAAAACCTCAAATTTGACCGGCTTTTCTGTGCATCCAAAGAAAGGGATGACGAAGCAATCAAATTTTGTCCTTGCTTCTCGGCTACAGTTGGTAATTCTTGTATTATATCCAAAGCCCTTTTCTTTGCTCGTTCTGCTGTTTTGCAATTAATATGTATATTGAACTTAGACTGCTTCATAGTGGCTTTAATCTTTTGTGTTGAAATATTGAGATCATGCCTTACATCATCGATAATATGACTGCTTACCCATTTAGGAGTCGCCAGCTTATTGGTAGTACCCTTCAAACGAAGGCATGTATGCTTGTTCTCTATTTCAGTCACAATGTAAATAGTGGAATCTTCCTTTGCTTTAGCACGTAATTTCCAGCTACAACTTTTTTGCCCTGAGCATTCAGCAACTACTCTTTCCCTCGTAGATTTGGTGAATATGACTCCAACTTTAGCTAATATTGCGGCATCCTTTATAGCATTACGACACTCTTCAAGAGATGCAAAGCTTTGGCCTTTCGAGAACGAAACTGTATCTTGATTATAAGTATCCAGTCTGACTGGTATACTGATATATGTTGGCATTTCTTGATCATGATGTTCTTCATTATCATCTTCTACGTTGTCATTTTTACCATCAACTTTTACATTATCTGACACTTTTTCATAATCTTCTTTTGCAGACGCGGATAAATGTTCCTCGTTACTATCAGCTATTACACCTTTATGACCAGATTTTATATGTTCGCCAAGCTGTGCTTTCGCATCATCATATACATCTATGAAAGATGATCGACATGTACCGTTTATTTTGTTATTCCTACGAATAAAGTATATATACATATACTAAATGAAATTTATTTTTAAAAATAAAAAACAAAAAAAAAGAAAATGAAACATTAATTACGTGAATTGATTTGGTATATCGTACCATATCGGGAGAAATGTTTCCATTTTCTTCTCGACCACCTGCAACAATAAAAATCTTACTCTTAAAGAAAGAACAAAAAACAATAATGAACCATAAGAAATGCTAGTTTTAATTATGTACCTCGTTTTCTAGTATGTAATGTAAAAATTGAAAAATAGTTTGATCATTATCTAACTGGTAAAAGAGAGGACTCCGCAGCAGGAGTTTCAATGTCACTGAGTATTCATTGTCCATCCAAAGATGAAGAATCCTCTTCTTTCCGACTGTCACGCCACTGAAGTATTTCGGATAATAAGCAGATAGTTCTAGTTCATCAACTATATTAGTGTCTGCCCTCCTGCTATTACTTGTGACTTTGATAACTGCAAAATATAGAGGACGAGCCGGTTCTGTACCCGTCATTTTCCCATAATCTCCGTCGTTCTTCACAAGAATCCTTAGACTATAGTTAACTTTTGGACTCAATAGATGTTTTAGTACAATCTCAATGTATCCATCAGCCAAGGCTGACATTGGATTTCCATCCACTTCCTTAGCTTTTAAAAGCTCGCCTTCTATGTACCTCTCCATCAACATTTTAATTGCTTCGAATTGTTTGTTAGCCACGGCCATTCTAAGAAGTTCTGGATTCCGTTCCCGGGTTACCACTCCAACACACTTCCACCAGACATAGAGTAATTCACTAAAAACAGAAATTCTTCCTCTGTTGATCGCATACTCAATAGGAGTTCCTTGAAATTCTCCCTTCCTATCATCTACAGATAGGACATCGTAAGTACTAGCAAAACACTGACCGGGACCGCTTTTGCTGAGAAGCAGTTGTTTTACGACCTCCTGATGACCCTTAGTGGAAGCTATGTGAAGTGGATTACGCCCCTTATGGTCTCTTATTGCAGCAAACTCAGGCCTTTCACTTATAATCTCTCTAGTACAAGTATTTAGCTGCCCAAACCTCACAGCAATGTGTAAAGGTGTTCCTCCAAGAGGTAATTTACAAATATAATCCAGGATCTGTGGATCTTCTACTCGTAACTTAGAGAAAACCTCATAATCTCCCATTTGTATAGCATCCAACAACAATATCACCTTTTCATACCTCTGCAAAAAAAAAAAAAAAAAAAAAAAAATCATACGGTGAAGAAATTAATTAAGGGAATTAAATGAACGGTAAGCATATTATAGTTACCTCATACTGCACGAAACCCATCAAGTTAGTTTTTCGTACATGTTCAGTCTCATCTAGTAGGTCAAACACTGTGTTTCCGTTCATATCTCTGACATCGAAGATACGTTTAACCATGGCACTCCTTATCAAGACTTTCAAGGTTATTATAGATCTTGAATCCACTGAAAGACTAAGAATTATCCGCCTTGTAGATTTAGAAGTCACTTTTCTAGCATAATCCTGATAATCAAAATAGGTTCCGTTACTTTCCTTATGCTTGCATTTGATGACTACATAGTATTCCTTTCCTTCCGGGAATTCTCTTTGGAAACATACCTTACTGTCTTTTTGACGTAATAGGTTCTTCACAATATTTACATAGCCATCAACTATCAGGTCTATTTTGGAGTCTCCACACACCCAGTCTTGAGCATTATTGTTTGAAAATTCTTCTTCAGTGATGTACCTATCCAACAACATTTTGAAAGCTTTAGCCTTGTTGTTTCTTAAAGCACAATGAAGAGCTGTCTCATTCTTCTTGCCTGAAACTATTCTAGCGCATTCCCAACAAGTTGAGAGCAAGATGTCAATCACACTAACTTGCCCTTTCCGAACAGCACAATGAAGAGGAGTATCCCCATTCATATCTTTAAGAAGACATACACTACTCGAGCCTGACTCATAAATCAATATTAATTTCACTATATGAATGAACCCCCATGCAGAAACATTATGCATTAGGTATATATTTTCTTGGTCTCGACCTTTGTCTGGTCGAGAGTCATATTTACTTTGGTATATCTCTTCTAGCATATCATCAGTTTGCCTAGTTAGCACACAAAAGTAGAACTGTGTCTCCAGCGGACAAGATCGAGAAGAAAGTGTTTTGAAGAGATGTGGATTACTGGCCGTCAGGAAATCCTCCAATAAGGTATATCCATGCAAATTCTTCTGTCTGATCGTCGACAAGAGCTTTGTGTTCAAGTCTTTAAATACCTTGGCTGGTACATCATCTGACAGACTCTTAGCTTCCATTAGCAGCTAATTATAAAACACAGTAACATACAATGAGCTAGTAAAGTAAACAAAATTAAATCGGTGCAATTAAACAAAATATATGGAGTGGTTTTTTAGATGCCTCCGAGCCTCTCTAGTAGGTTAGTAAAGCCGTTGGGCGGTGGTACGCATGATCTAAGGTCAAAACTTATCTCCTAAATGACCGCTTACACGGTGGCCGGTTGGTGACGAACGAAGATTGGACCCTTTGCAATTATTTTGTAATCTCTTCAAATTCATTAGCTATCTATAGTAATTGTAGTCAATCAGTTAATTTATAGTGCAACTGAAAAAAATAAAAATAAATAAATATTGGCTCCAAGTTGGAGAAATTTTAGTTAGACTTAAATTTGAAAATCAAGAAATCAAAATAGTAGTTGCGGACGTCCAAATAAGATAAGAAAAAATATGTATCATACCTTGTTTGTTGTTTTGATAATTGCCACTTTGTTGCTATCCCAGTTCCGCACCTCCATATACTTTATAGCCAGTGCACGGAAGGCTTGGCACTGGTTCTCTATAAGGGCATGATGAAGAGCTGTCATCAATTGTTCTTGTACGTCACTAGTTGCTGCTGAGAGTGAAAGAACATCGATTAATAGTTGAATAACTTCCGTATTCCCTTTCATGGCGACATAATCAAGAGGACTTTTTTTTATCATTATCCAAATAAAATAAGTATGGCCTCACCCCCCCCAATTGGTGGTACCGATAGATGTCAGCACCCTTACAATCTCGACGTATCCATATTCTGAAGCCAGGTGAATCAGGTTCCATTTGTCTCTAAATAACTTGGTCTCAAATTCAGGGCATCTTCTTATGATCTCTTTTCTTATAACTTGCCGACCATCAGTATCTACATCTTGTCCAGAGAGTAGTTTATCCCAAGGAAGTGTATATAGGTTATCAAGTGAATTGTGTTTTCTCTTTTTGGTTTTTTGATGCAAATCAAGTGAATTGTGTATGTCGTTTGCTGTTGGGAATCCATACGAGACCTCAGAATTTCCTGATTGATTGAGATAATTCGGAGAATTATTAATGAAGTTCATTTTGTAGCTAAAGTGAAGACAAATTCGAAGAGTTTGTTGAGTCCTATTAAGTTGAATCGAGTGTTTTTTGAAATCTTGAAATATTGTGATTTCTGAAGATGTTAATTGAGAGAAGAATTTTACAAGAATTTGGAGATGAAAATGAGACAAATTTGGTCCAACTTTTCTGAATTTATCACGGGAGAGTATCCAAGGTAGCCATTAATCGATGAAAGAAAAAGTGATACTCTCCCAAACTGGATAAGATCAAGCCTTACGAAGGCGGGCAAACTAACTTTAGTTAAAAGTGTGCTTTCTAGTGTGCTAATATACAAGTTCTCTCTTTCCGCAGCCCCTATGAAAGTGATAAAAGCTTTGGAAAAAGTGATTCGAGACTTTCTTTGGGATCCTAGTGATACTAAGAAGGGTTATCATCTTGTTGCTTTCAATAAAGTGCGCACCCCCCTCAAACATGGTGGTTTAGGGGTTAAATCTCTCAAAAGTATGAACAAGGCTCTTCTCTCGAAGTGGTTGTGGCGCTTAAATCATGAGAAAGACGCTCTTTGGAGAAAAGGTGTGGCTTCGAAGTTTGGGTCGACAAACTTTGATCGAGAGATCAAAGCTCCAAAAGGTGCTGCTGGTTGCGGAGTTTGGAAGGGTATTTACAAGCAGCTCAACACTTACAAAGCAAATTGCATCTTGCAAGTTGGCGACGGTATTTCAGTTTTATTCTGGGAGGACCATTGGGCAGGTGCGGCTTCTTTCTCCACTTCATTCCCACTAGTGTATGCCATAACTTCCACTAAGAATTGGACGGTCAAGAATTGTGCTGCTAGACTTGAGCAAGGAGGGGCTTGGAACTTGGGCCTGGATAGGAGGCTAGCGGAACAACAAATTGCCGAGGTATGTGCTTTAACTTCGATTCTTGAAGGTTTCATTCTGGGGACAGGGTCAGACTCCATTAAATGGAACATTAATAGTTCCGGTGTCTTCTCGGTTAAGTCGTGTTACTCCAATTTAGAAAACGAACAAGCTTCTCCAAACCTTCATTTGAGTATTTGGTCTAGGTCTTGGCCTCATAAGATTGGGTTTTTTCTTTGGCTAGTGTACCACAAAAGACTAGCTACAGTGGACAACCTTTATAGGAAAGGCAAACTTATCGTGAATGGTTGTTTGCTTTGTTGTAAAGATAGCGAAACTGTGGAGCACCTTCTGTTTAATTGCAGCTTCTCGTTCCAAATTTGGAAACATTTCAAGGACGCGGTTCGCTTCATCGGTCCATTGCCTAATTGTATAGATCTCATTATCAAGGGGTGGAGATCTCGTTTGGTTCATCCAATTGGGAAGTTGCTTTGGCCTCTTATTCCTGCCTCCATTTGTTGGTCCATTTGGAACTGTAGGAATAAAATAATATTTGACGATGGAGATGCAGACATTCAAAGGGTTTTTGAGCAAGTTAAAATCCAAGTCTACCTTTAGAAGAGAAATGCAGATGAATTAAAGGGGTTCAGTCTAGACATTGTAATGGGGAGTTGGGACAGTTTTTTCGTAACTTAGTTTGAGTTCTTTTTTGTTTTTGGGTTTCCTGTTTCGACTCTTGTCAAGCAGTTGGGTCTGTAAACTCTTTGAGCTCTTTCTTGCTTATTTCTGATAAGCCTTTTATATCATTTTCCAAGTTTGCCAATCAAAAAAAAAGAAAAAGTGAAACACTCAGTAGTAGCAGTAGCTGTGGATGAACTTTTCTGAAATATCCAAGAAACATCAGTAACTTGATGTATTTGGCTTTCTTTTTTGAAATGAAACATACTCAAGTGGGTTCTGGACATTTTCTTCCAGCAAAAAATCTCATCTTGTAAGGTAGATGTTTGGTTCATGGTAGAAAATATACTTGGAATACAGTAGTTGGTAGTTTAGTTCAAAAATACTATAATAAGCGGAACAAAACCAAAGGCAAGAAATATCGGACAGATGCGGAACTGAGTCAAAGGGAAAAAGAAAGCGATGTGGCGCAACATCCATGCCAAAAGCACCTTGCTAATCCACGGTGGGGAAAGGTACCAAGTCCTTTCCCGCATCTGTCCGATGCATGTGCGGAGACAATGGTTGACTAATTCTGAATCTAGCCCCCCTAAAATCATTAAAATTATAAAAATACCCTTATATTTATCACATATTTTGATTTAGTACCTAATATTTGCATTTAGCCCACTAATAATTTATATATAAAAAATTAGTCCCCCTCATTCTTAATATCTTGCTCCACCACTGGTCCGATGCTTCTTATCCTCTTCTAGTCGGGTCCGTGTTTGTTACTTCGTCTACGAATTATTTCAAACTAGGTGTGGGGCACGGGCAGGGGCGGAGCCAGAAACTATGAGATGGGGTGCAAAATTCGTTAAGGGGTGCAACAAAAAAATTTAGTGGGTGCAAAAGATCATAAATAGGTTTATGTATAAATTTTTTTTTTTTGTTGGCCCTATATTAGGCTTTGGAGCCAGCTGGGCAGGGGTGCAACTTCCCACCCTTGCAATGGGCTGGCTCCGCCCCTGGGCACGGGCTCAGATTTATTTTCCCATGTCTAGGTAATTAAATTGTTTATAAGATTAATGTAATAAACTAATTTATTTTTTTCGAAAAAGAGGAATTTCACCTCATACCACTAGATTGATTTAAATGATACTCAGAAATTTTAGTTTCATTGGCAGTTACAAGGTTAATACAGTTCTGAATATAAAGATAGTGAAGGATGGCCAGTAGTCCCTCATGTTTCCAAGTGTTTAGGATGGCATGTCTTACAGTAAGTAGCTATGTTTGCTGCATTGACAATACTGTATCTAGAGAGTAACAAAAAAGTTGTTACTTTGAAATTTATACATGTATTTGGTTCAATTTCAAAATTTTCACTAATATTATATCTATTTTTCCTTGCTTCAGCATATCTTCCCATCAGCAGCTGTAGAGTTGGATTTGAATCTCTTTGGAAAATGATGTTGTATCCACTCCATTCGGCTGCCCATTGAAAGGTTGCATAACTCCTTTATCTTCTAGTTGTTCTCTAGTGGAGCAGTCAGCATAAGATCCCCTTGCTTCGATTGTTCTACCTGTATAGTCACTCAATGTTAGTCAAATTCCTGATGTAGTTAGAGGAAAGTTCATAGTTAAGGCTCATATAAGCATTATCTGTTTCTGGTGCCCTTTCTACTATTCTTAACGTTTCATCTTTCATTGGGTTATAATAAAGCGACTGCATTTCATCGTACTCATTGTTGTTTACATATAACATACTATTTATGAATCTCACTATGGTTTTGGCCGTGTTTTCACTATTTTGAAAACAAAAACTTCAAACAACTGAAATTACTGGGAATTTAATAAAAAAAAGGACCATTTTGGTGTAATATGATGACCTGATGTAAGTTTTCCAGCTTGTTTCAAACATTAATCATGTACTTAAGCGAGTCACTTTTGATATTCATTACCCACTAAACATTAATCAAACTTCTCTACCAAGATAGCTAAAGATTCTTAATATTAACTTTTAATTCTTAATATGGCAATGCATCTCTTTGATTCTCGTATGAGCAATTTAAGATGTATGGTAAACAGCAGTGCATTCCTCTACGTACTGTGTAGAGCATCATAGATCGTATTCCTTCTTCCTCAGGATCCATTGGCATCCAAAAGAAAGTTGCTAAGATCGTATTCCTTCTTGACTTCTTCCTCTGGATCCATTGCCATCTACAAAAAAGTTGTTATTTACCTGCATCAAAAGAGCGAGTATGTAAGAATGCAACATGACTTTTTATCACTCACAAACGTCAGCAGCAGTTATTGAACTGCAGAAATAATACACAAAGTACTGTGTAAGAAGAAAAGCCATAGAAAATGTTGCTGAGTAGAAACTTGAAAATTGAAAATTACTCATAGCTGGTATCTATATCGGCATGCCAAAGGTAACGTCATAATGTAGTACACGGTGTACCTAATATCAAGTTTCCATTAGAATAAGATACAAATCTTTTCAAGTATGCCCGATCAAAATTATCAGTAAACACTTGTTGACCAATGAGACCCTGAGACAAAAAATCTAAAATCTAAATGTAAGGATAACGAAAAAAATCAACAATTAATCAAATCTTGTTTTTTTAAGGTTGCCCACTTAAGATTAATGGCCAGAAAGAAATAAAACCTAAAATCGAACATCTTTCTAAAAGAGATTAGTGGCTCTAACTGACGTTTAAGACATGAATCACACTTTCGATAGCAAAAAAAAAAAAAAACGAAATAAAATAAAACCAAAAAAACGAAAGAATTTTTTTTTCTAAAACCCTAAGTAAGCAAAAAAAAGAAGAAGAAAATAAAAATACATAAGGCTCTTAACCTTGTGGGCGCATATATTTTAATTGTTATTGGAATGTTGTCATAGCTAATTCCTACCTTTTCTTGAGCTTCTTTCATCACTTTGACAAGTGAAGTTTCTTTTAATATAATTTTACCTTTGTCTTTTAAAAACAAAATACAGAACTAAGATTACCCTAAAACCCTAAGTAAACAAAGAGGAAAGAAGGAAAAAAAAAAACCCTGTTGTGGATCAAAGTAGAGATTAGATTCACTTTTCCAGGCAATAAGAAATAACAACAAATAGAGAGGCAGAAAATATTAAGGCTAGGAAAGGAGTTTGTAGATCATAGCCGGAGCCGAATATAATAAAAATTGATGGGTGAAAAGACAGAATAATTCTAATTGGTTTAAATATTTTTGGTGGATCAGAAACTTTAGAATTTGAGCTTGATATAGCATAACAGATTATTTTCACCTGAAACTATATATAATAAATATAATATAATACTAATAATAGATCACTATTCATACTTTATTAATTTCCACGTTTCAACCCATCAATCAATTCGTACTTTATTAAATTTCCTTCCCCACTCATTTAACTGATGATTACGAGCGAGTAAGTGTGAAGTCTTTTTAAATCCAATAATGCTTAGTTCAGTGTGGAATCTCCGCAGGGAAACCTTTCCTAACTAAAAATATATATTTCCTAACTAAGAAAATATATAACCATATATACAATATACAATGAATAATATATCTCCTAATAGTTTTTGTTACCTTTTCAGTCTTATCTAGCAGGTCAAACACAGTTCTCGTGAACATCTTTGATATCCAATATCCCTTTAACCATGGCACTCCTTATCAAGGCTTTCAAAGTAATTATAGACCTTGAATCCACCGGGAGACTAAGAATTGTCCGATTTGTAGTTTTAGAAGCCACTTCTCTAATATAATCCCGATACTTGAAAGAGATTCCCATGCTTTCCTTTTCTTTGCATTTGATGACTACAAAGTAATCCTTTCCTTCCTGAAATTCTCTTTGGAAACATATCTTACTGTCTTTTTTACCTAATAGCTCCTTTAGTTTCTTTTCATAGCCATCAATCAGCAGGTCCAACGTGGTGTCTCCACACTCCCAGTCTCTTGCATTATTGTTTAAAAACTCTTATTTGATGTTGTACCACTCCAACAAGGTTTTGAAAGCTTTAGCTTTGTAGTATCTAAAGAACCATCTTTTGGGGACTACTCAAAAAAGGTAGGGGATTACTCTTTCATTTTTGGTAGGACATTTGAAGTAATTTTAGGTCATCCCTTATCTAAATTCTTTTTTAATACCAAATTTGCCCTTGGTAATTAAATTAGTTAGTTTATTGATTAGTTAGTGTTAGTGTTAGTGTAATGATTAATTACTGATTAGTGAGTTATTAATAGGATAGTTTTGTTAGAATCAGAATTATTGAGAGAGAAGAAGAAGAAGAAGAAGAAGAAAAAAAGATGAAGAAAAAGAGGGAAGAACCCAAAAAAATTTTATTTTGAGGTAAATATGATATGAGTGATTCATGTGATGATACCTCCTCCTCAGAATCAGAACCTCCTTCATCTCCTAATATATTTACCAATATTTCTAATGATCCGGATATGAGTTATTTGTTAAATGATGAAAGCTATTTACCCCAAACTCAACCTAACGACCCAAATGATGAATTTTATCAGCCACAACCAGAAGATGAAGTTATGGGTACTCAAGGTATGGATCAAATTTAGTTAATGTAGCTTGAATTGTGCAAAAAATTGGCCAAATCGAAAATTTCAGGAAGAAATTTCGGCTAGGTCAAAGTAGTTCGGTTAGCAATTCTGCAAAACAGGTAGCCGAACTCTCCTATATGTGCAGTTCGGTTACTCATTTCAGCATACGCAGGTAACCGAACTCTGTTTTAATGGAGGTTTTTGAGAGTTCGGTTATCTTTTTCCAGAAAACATTGTCGAACTAATTTTATAGAGTATACAGTTAATAGTTCGGTTTAGTCGAATTTATTCCCTTTGTTACCGAACTTTTTGTTCCGCAAGATTGCAAATCACATTCATTGAATAGCTAACCGAAGTTTGTAGTTCAGTTTAGTCGAGTGTAGTAATTATGTTGCCGAACTATACCATAGAAAATTCCAAAGAACATGTTCGGCAAGATCGCAATTTTTTTTTTCATAACCGAACTTTTTGTTCGGCAGGATCGTATATTATTTTTCCATTGTCGAAAATTTAAGTATTTCTTATTTTTAGTTGGTATTGACGTTGTGCTATTACTCGTAGGTTGCATCTGATCCAATAGAACCAATGGAAAATCAACCTACCTCTGTTGATATTTTGTACGATGACACGTCCCATCACTACATGAATGACTTGGTATTCAAAAGTCCTTTAGAGGCAAAGAGTATGGCTAGACAACATGCACTAAAAGACATTTTCGTATTAGTATTGAATGGGAGAGAAAGCAAAACCCGCTTTGAAATGGTTTGTGAGAGAAGCGGTGATCCCGATAAAAGCCACAAGAGGAAGGGTAATGTTTATAAAGGAAAGACAAATAGGAAGAATAAAACTTTCTCAAAGAAGATTAAATGCCCATTCAAGCTTGCATATAATTACAACGAAGAATTGGGTGGATGGGTTCTCTACAAGGTTATGGGAGGTTGTCATAACCACCCTCGTCCGGAGCATCTTGAAGGATATTTTATGGCGGCCAAGCTAACTCCTGAAGAGATGGACAAGGTAGCTAAAATGAGGAAAATGGGTCTTTCACCGATTCAAATGCTCCAAATACTAAAGGAGGATAACAAGGATAACCACTCATCTTTGTCCACCATTTGTAATGCAATTGGGAAAATTAGAAAGAATGAATGGAGAGATAGACAAGTGATGCAATAATTGTTTTTTTTGGCCAAAGAGAAAGACTACGCGGTTCAAAAGGATGTGGATTCGGACGGAGAGATAACACAACTCTTCATTGCGCATCCAACGAGTGTTCAATTGGCTCAATGCTTTCATGAAGTTCTCATATTGGATTGTACTTATAAGACGAAAAAGTACGAGATGCCATTGTTGAATATTGTTGGGCGTACTTCTACGAAGTCACCGTTTACCGTGGCGTTTTGTTTCTTAAGGGACGAGCAAAAACCTAGTTACATTTGGGCACTACAACAAGTAAAGGCAATCTTCCGAGGTGATGATATTCCTGGGGTTATAGTCACCGACAATGAAGTCGCATTGATGAATGCAATAGAGGTAGTGTTTCCATTAGCACACAATATGCTTTGTACGTTCCATATATGGTGTAATTTGATAAATAGGTGCAAGCCAATAATTTGTCCACCCAAGAAAAAAGGATATGAAGAGATTAAGATGCTACCGCAACATGAACGAGCGGATGCAAAAGAGGAAGTTGAAAAACAATACGATATAAATTACGCTAAATTGGTTGCTTTCAAAGGTGAATGGGAATCATTATGTTGGTCTCTTACCGAGGAAGAGTATCATCTAAATCTTGCGGAGTTTATCGCCCATTGGGATACTCCCGATTATGCCGGTGTTGTATCGTATGTTCTTCGTCAATGGTTGGAACCACACAAAAAGAGGTTTTTTAATGCATATACCAACCAATATAAACACTTGGGAAATCAAGAGACAAGTTTAGTAGAGTCAGCTCACCATCGGTTGAAGAAGAATCTCTTTGGATGTGTTGATAATTTCGTAACCGTGTGGAATGCTATGGAAAATTACTTCAAACGCGACATTGATAGAATTAAAGAGAAGTTCCAAAAAAGCCGTATGTTCAAAATGACCGGAAAATATGCCGACCACCCATTGTTCAAGGGAATCCATTACAACGTATCTCGGCAATGTATGAGGTTGTTGATTATAGAAGTCGAGTTGATTGATAAGTGGGAAACCAAGAGGGATGAGGTGTGTGTATGTAACATGAAGAAGTCTATGGGACTCCCTTGTCACCATATGATAATCAACTACGAGCATGGCGTAATCCCTTTAAGCGACATTGATCCATATTGGAAGCATCTAAGTTTCATCCCTCCTCCTAAGGGAGAAGAAGCCGGAGAGGAGTTTGGTGATAACAAAAAGGGTAGAACCGTACTAGATATGTATCGTGGCATGAACAAGCTCCAAAATCAAATATTTTGGGATGACATGAGGAAAATCATATATCCACAAACTTCGGAGAATGTTTATGAACCGTCAAAAGGCAAACGCAAAGGTAGGCCAAGCAAAAAAGAAACTAAAAAACAACTAAGAGAATATGCAAAGGTGTTACGTAAGAAGAAAAGTGAGCAAACCCCATTTACTAGAGATCCTTCGGCCCATGAGTATACTGCGGCAATGTACTTGGAGCAAACCAAGAAACGGGGTAGGAGTATTTAGGAGAAAGGCGAAACAAGTGAGCGAGATTTGAAGAAAAAAGGTACGATGTGTCCATCACAACCAAGCCAACCATCTTCCGGCGACGTGAAGCTTAAGTCTCCAATTTTCCCTAACCAACCATCTTCCCTAGACGTGAAGCTTGAGGATCCAAATAAAGACTATTTGAATGAGCTACCTCTATACATTAGAGAATACGTTATATCCACCGACGACGTTCCTCCGGATGGTAATTATGGTTTTCATGTTGTCAATCAACAACTTGGGCCTTTCATCGAATGTGCCAAGCTAAATAATGGGTGTGCAATCACTCATATAAGGCAAAGGTTATTGTCCAAACTAAAGGAGAATCTGGCCTTTTACAAGACAATGTTGTGCGATGGGGTGGGTAGTCTCAATGAGCAATTTGTTAAGTATCAACATCGTCTTCATGGGGGCCATCCGATCACAACGGATTATTGGATGAGTATGCCGATATGTGGACACTTAATCGCCGAGGCATTTAATTGTGTGGTTTATTATTTCTCAAAGTATGCTAGTTTCACCTTCACCCCGAAAACAACCGTATGTGTCGAGCAACTCAAACGAAGGAGATGTGTGATGGCATTGACTAACAACAACCACTTTATAGGCCTCCGTTTAAAACCCGATTGTCCACTGCCTCCAATATCCGGAAACTCTTATTGGCCTGCATTTAACCCCGATATAATGTTAGGTTGGTATATTATGTATGAGCATAACATGGAGATGTGGAAAGCTTTGAAGAAATCGGACGAAATTGTACATGAAGGTCAAATTTCACTTGAGGATGATTAAATGACACATGTAATGGAACTAAGTATGCTTATCAATCTAATACTATGTTTTTTGAAGTGTGGTATTCATTATCGAGTTGATGTTAGTATTTTATTGAGTTGACAGATAATAGTTCGGTTAGCACATATGATTATCGAGATTGCCGAACTTAAGTTTGGTTGCCTGCGCAAATATTTCAGGTTGCCGAACACCTGTTTTTTTGCACTTGTGTTTTGACATTGACCCAACGGCTAATTTTGATTTCTATCCTGTTATTACTCACTCAACGACTATTTTTTTAATGAAATGAAATTCTTGGATATTTTTCAACTTCTAAATTTGAGTTCACAAATAGAAGTTCGGTTAGGAACTTAGATTACAAAACATTGACGAACTATTACAGGATACAAGTTTGGTTAGGAAATGAAATTACAGGACAATGCCGAACTATTACATGACTTTCCGAAATAAAATTACATAACATTTAATATCCTAAACGCGTTATGAAAAAGTATTTAAGGATGCGGAAATGATCTTCATATTTGAAATTCTTTCTCTTCCATCTTCGCCATTCATTTTTGGATGTTAAAATGATTTCGTCGAATGTTTCACCCCTAAGTCGATACCGCCTTACAATCCGAAATAAAGCCATAAATTCCACAACTCTAGCTCTTATCTTATCAAATCGAATGAACAAAGCTATATGGTCAGGGTTATGAGGGTTTGTTGTGTCGGAACAGAATTTCTCATGAATTTTCCCCCAATAGCATTGACTCATAATGCCATTAATTCTTCGTTCTTCACCCCTCTTTGGATAGTATAGTATGTAGTTTCTGCAAAGAGAAAGATCTTCATCTAGAGTAAATTAGGACTAGTAGCTGCCATTTTTAGGAGATTTTGAAACAAAATGTTAACTATGAGATACATATATGTACCATTGAGGTGTATAACGGCTATATTTTCAAAATAAATAGCCGTTACTTGATATTTGTGTCAGATAAAGAACATTGTAATTTCAAAATTCAAAGTTCGGTTAGCAAATAAAAATTTGTGAGCCAACCGAACTACAAAGTTTGGTTATATGGTAAAAAATGAGGTAACCGAACTTTCATTTGAAGGCTCAGTCACAAAGTGAACATATATATGATACACAAACAACTCTAAAACAAACCTAAGAGTGTAGTTCTGTGATTTTTGCATCAAGAGAATGACTTTTCCAACTTGTGTAAAAGCAAAATTTTGAGTCTCCAGAGACGAGTTCGGCAACCAGTGATATTATACTTTGGTAACCGAACTAGAAAGTTCGGTTACAAGGTCAAAATTGAGGTAACCGAACTTTTATTTGAAGGCTCAGTCATAAACTGAACATATATATGATACACAAACCACTCTAACACAAACCTAAGAGTGTAGTTCTGTGATTTCTGCATCAAGAGAATGACTTTTCCAACTTGTGCAAAAGAGAAATTTTGAGTCTCCAGAGACGAGTTCGGCAACCAGTGATATTATACTTTGCTAACCGAACTAGAAAGTTCGGTTACAAGGTAAAAATTGAGGTAACCGAACTTTTATTTGAAGGCTCAGTCACAAACTTAACATATATATGATACAAAAACCACTCTAAAACAAACCTAAGAGTGGAGTTCTGTGATTTCTGCATCAATAGAATGACTTTTCCAACTTGTACAAAAGCAAAATTTTGAGCCTTTAGAGAAGAGTTCGGCAACCAGTGAAAATGTAGCGAGGTAGTCGAACTCTGTCTTCGGCAACCTGGTAGGATTTAACTGTTCGCTGAAAAAACAGTTCGGTGACCTTGAATTTGTCACAGGTTACCGAACTTTAAGTTCGGTTAGCTATGTAAAAATTTCAGGTTGCCGAAAAACATCATGTATTCAAAATTTCATCCTTATAAAATTGAAAACACAAACCCAATTAAAATTAAAAACACAAACAAGGTTCTAAAACAAATATAAAAGTTGTTATACATACCAAACTACGAAATCCTTAACTAATTGTTTAAAACACACAAACATACGAAATTAAACCATACAAAATCCATAACTAAGATGTTTTCTGAAACTAAAACCATACGAAATCACTAACGATCACTATGACGAACCCTTTTACCACTTCCTTGTTTACCACGAGTTTTAGGTTGAACTTCCTCATCACTTGGGGTTTCATCTACTCGACCAGTTTCCTCCACGGCGCGACTTGAACATTCTCCTTGTTGTCGACCCCTCTTCAATTGCTTAGACCTACTTGGCTCCATAATTCTTTTAGTTATAAGACCCTCCCCTCGCCGTAGTAGTAGGTTTGTTCCTTAGTCGACATCGACTCTCCACTACGGATTTTAGCCATCCATTTCTTCAACAATTTCGTACCCTTCTTCACCTGATTCTAATTTTAAGCAGAAGTAAATATATTTTCAATACTTTCAAACAACAAGGAAGTATAAGAGAAGACATTTTCTTACCACATTATCCCATAACATTTTTGCTTCTTCTCCACATATAGGCATCTCCTTCTGAGCTCTCTTAGCCTCCCTCTCATTTTCCTTCACCTTCGCCTTAACAGTTTTAGCTTGTTGTTCTCTATTTATCACAAAAGGATGACTAATTTCTTGATAAAACTCCATATAATCTTCATCACATGTATTTACATCTCCACCACAAGGTACACAATCACCTAAAAATAAGTAGTAGTTACCAAGTGCATTCCAATGTCCTACCGTAGGAGTTGGTTCATGTTTTGGAACAAAATATTTCTCGGTGTTCTTTGTTCCTTGAACCAGCAAATTGAAATTTTCATTCTCCACGTAGGGATCCATTTGGACACAACAAAGTTGTTTTAGTATTCTCCTTGGATTATATATTGCGTAGCCATTAGGATACCAAATTGGTCCATAGTAAGCCGAGACGGTAGAGAAACCATTCAGATCTTCTTCATCTACATGGACATCATCGGGTACGGCGTATGGGTGAATATCACATCGTTCATCGTAAGTTTATCTAATTTCTCCCTCAACGAAGTCAACTGCTCTTCTTTAGACTTCTTTTGTGCGTCCAAAAACAACCATTTTCTTGCTGTAGGTTCGTCATAGGGATAAGGTATCTTTTCCTTAGCCAATCCCAATGAAGGGAAGTGGTCATAAATCAAAACCTATGCGAAAATACGAAAATATTAACCACAAACATGAAAATTGATTTGGAAGAAGAAAATTTTAGCGAATAATTTGCTAATTAACAATGTAGAAGGTCACCTGAATAAGAGTTAAGTAACCTCCAATTTGAGTTTTCTTAATCCTCGACCCTTTGCTCATCTCTCCTAGAACAAAAGCAAGCACCCCAGTGGCCCAAGAGTATTTGTTAATCTCATCGAGATTCTCCAAAAGTTGTATATAATGTGCATCCACCCTATTTCCAGAAGTGTCGTGGAAAATGACGGTTCCTAGCCAATATAACCAATAACCGGTGACATGATGCCTAAGGGTCTCCTGGTCCATCACCAACTTTCCTTTCTCCACCTTCTTTCTTGTCCCTCCAAATGCTTTCTTCAACCTTACCAACTTGTATTTCTTCACCATCTTATTCAATGCTCCATTTACCTCTCTTGGATTATACTCATCGCCACGTTTAGGGGACCTCACAGAACGTCTAAACTCATATTGAACCTTTCTTGCATCCCATCCTAGACATTTTAGAGCCAATTCTTCAAGAGCTTCATAATGCATCGAGGGGTTGTAGCCTTCTCGAAGATATTTACCTTCCACTGGTAAGCCGGTGATTCTCGAGCAATCATCGGGAGTAATTCCTATCTCGCCAAATGGAAGATGCACTGTATATGTCTCGGGATAATACCTCTCGAGAAATGCGGATACGGGAACAACGTCAAAATCCACATGTGCGTACTCAATAGCTCTCCATAACACACATTCTTTAACCTTCGCTTGAAACTCGTCACACTCCAAAGAAATATCCCATTTGGACGCCTTTTGACGACGAATAAGACGAACTGCATCATTATGATCCTACGAAAATAACATAACACTATTAATACTTGACGAAACATGTCCAAAAAAAAAATCGTTTTGTTAGTTAAGAATGAACTTAAAGAATACCTTTGTCGCATAGATCTTCGCAGCCCATGAGTGTTTTTAGCCAAACAATGTGGCCCCTCCATCATTTGGAGTACCATAAGTTGGGTTCACTGGTGGCAAACATAAATTATCAGGGGGAATGTGTGAGTATCGATCATAAGGCGGCTTCGGCTTCTTTTTCTCTTTAACGGGAACAATTTCTTGCTCTTCTTCCCCTTCCTCCTCTTCTTCCTCTTCCTCCTCTTCATCCTCTCCCTCCTCTTCTTCCTCTTCATCCTCTCCCTCCTCTTCCTCCTCTTCTTCCTCTCATTCCTCATCCATCTCTTCCTCTTGTCCTTCTCCTTCTTTGCCTTGTCCTTGTTCTTCTTCCACTACATTTTCAACGTGTTCTCTTTGTTGTTCAACCTCTTCATTTCCTTGGTCTTCATTTCCTTGCTCTTATTCATCATCATTCTCTTCTTCAATAAATTATCAATTGTATTCTCCATCACCTCTTGATTGACATCTTGGATTACATTATGAATATTCTCTTGGTTCACTTCCTGTAACGATCCCCCTCCATGTTTAGCATTTTTAGTACCACGGTTTCGGAAATCCAAATGTATTCTACCACGAGGGGTGGGAGTTCTCAAATCTTCATCTAGGTGGGGATTATATTTTTTTCCTTTGTTCCTAATGAATGAAAACTACATTATTAGCTAAACAGAATATTGTCTTATCAAATAAAATTGAACATGGGATTACATCAAACACAAAATGTTAACAAACTAAAGTTTGATTATCTGGTATAAGTTGCGGAGTCACCGAACTACAAGTTTGGTGTTGACATATCAAAGTTCGGTTACCCCATAGAAATTGCGAAGTAACCGAACTATATTTTATCAAAGTTCGGTTACCTATATAAATTTATCGACTAAACCGAACTCAAATTTCTCATATAAAGAAGGAGTTCGGTTAATTTTTTTTTTTTTGCGAGCTTACCGAACTACATAGTTTTATCCCCTAAAAATTCCTAATTGGCCAACTGTTCTTCATATTGAAAGTTCTGTTACCAAAATCTATGGTTTTCAAAATTTCTCCTAGCCGAAATCTATACTGTAACTACCATTTTCTATGGTTTTTGATGATTTGTAATCGATTTCTTCAACAAAAAACGATCAAAAGGAATGGGTATGAAGGAAATTACCTGGGGATTTTCATTTTACTCGAATCGGACTTGTTGGTGGATGTTGGATGCTTGACCTTGTCTCCCAACTTTGCTTGAAGTTGTTTATCAATTTGAAAATGATTTGGGAGATTCGCTATATTTGCCAGTCCCGGACTCAATCCTGGAATTCTTGGTGTCTTCTTAGAACGCATTGTTTATAAAGATTGATTAATCGACGATGAATTTTTTTCGAATCGACGATTAACGTCGATGTCTACGAAGAAGAGGAAAAGAAGAGAAGAAGAAGAAGAAGAAGAAGAAGAAGAAGAAGAAAAGAAAAGATTTTGAAACTGATTTTAGGTTTTAATTTAGTGGATTAGATTAGTGGGTAGTGTTTAAATTAGTGGGTTGTTAGGATTAGTTATAACCTTAATTAGGATAAGGGTAGATTAGTCTTCCCTAATCTTTTAGGACACCACTTAGAATATAGGGTGGACATTCCTATCACAAAGTAGTCCCCCACCTTTTTTGAGTAGTCCCCAAAATATCGTTCTATCTTAAAGCACAATGAAGAGCCGTCTCATTATTCTTGTCTAACACCAGCCCAGCGCATTCCCAACAAGTTTCAAGCAAGGTGTTAATAACAGAAACTTTCCCTGTCTGCGCAGCACAGTGAAGAGGAGTATTTCCATCCTCATCTTTCAGAAGACATACACTACTCGAACCTGACTCATAAACCAATATTAATTTCAGGATATGAATTAGCCCACTTATAGAACATGTATGCATTGGGTATTCATTTACCGAGTCTAATCCAACGGTCGGTTCAAATTTAGGGTTGTCAATGGATAACCGAATATCCGATATCCGTCCGAGTCCGTTCGAATCGTTAGGATATTATCCGAAATTTCGGATAATGGATACGGATACCTTATCGGTATATTCTTACTTTAACGAAACGGATATGGAAAATGTACTATCCTATAGGATAATATCCGTTAAAGAATGCATATGCAAAAAAAAATAAAAAAAATTGAGTAATATATTTAGTTGTTAACTTGGTAGTATATGAAGACTTAGAAATAAAAATATTATGGAAGAAAAAAAGACACAACTAGTTTTGTTCGTTGTGAGAAAAGCGGAGGATTTTTCAATTCTGATAGAGAAGATTAAAGATTTGAGTTTTGTTTAAATATAATTTAATATAATAATTTTAAAGTCAATTTTTTTGCATTTGATCAAGGTATTAGGTTTTATTTAGTTGAATTTTCTTAGAGTTTATTTGATTTATTTACAAGTTATCAAATGTACAGAAAGACTAGAAAAGAATTTAAATTATTTTTATTATAATGAATTACTATCGGATATCCGGCATTGTTATCGGAACGGATACGAAAAATCTTTTTGAATATCCGTCGGATATCGGATATCCGGTATTCTTTTTGGTAACGGATATGGTAGAGGCCATATCCGTTTCGATTGGTACCGTTGACAGCCCTACTCAAATTCATGTCTCATTTTGTTTATCTCATCTAAAAAATCATCAGTTTGCCCGGCTAACACCCAAAAGTATAACTGTTTCTGCAGGGGACAAGATGTTGGGTTAGTAACAACAATAATGAAAATAAATTGAATAAGCACAAGTAATACTTAGCTTGATTTGCAGCAACTTGGTGGATGCATCACGTCGAGTAGCATGCGGAGCAAAAATTGATAAAGGCACGTATATGAAACGCTGTCCTAAAGACAATATCGCCTGCTACTTCTCTAAACAGAGAGATGGTATAGCTTCATTGACGAGTTGTCTCCAGGATACAACTATCGTTAGCATTCCTTCTTGTAGCATACAAGGAAACACCCTAAAAACTTGGCAGTGAGAAAACAACTCAGTGAAACCACCTTGTTTCACACAAAAAACTCATAGAAAAAAATGGATAAAGAAAACTCGTTTTCTCTTTTTTCTCTCCTACTCTCCTTTTCTACTAAAAGTAGAGGAATTTTTAGTTGAGTTGTAACTCTCTCAATTTGAGAAAATAAATAAGCAAAACTTATTTGAGTCTCAAAGAAGCAAAACTTAGTCTTTTGAGAAAATAAAGAAAGCAAAACTTAGTCTTGTTTTCCTTCATCACTCTTCAAAAACAGAAGAGGAGTTTTCAAACTTTTTCAAACTTTTTCATTAATCTATGCGTTATAAACAATAAAGAGAATCTCATGCATGTGTCCCAAAAAGAATGAGTAGATGTATTTCTTATTTAGTGTTGTTATCGTTAAAAACAAGACACAGAATTTGTCTAAGAGTGGTGATATTTTGTAAGAAAAGTAGTTACATGCATTTGCACAAAACAAGAGAAATCATAAAAAATTTCTAATAAAAGTTGTGCCATAAAACATACGAGAATGATAGA
>JAJJMB010001710.1:626036-703112 GCA_023531105.1 Papaver atlanticum
ACGGGCCCACCATCCCTATTAGTGCTCGGTGCAAATCGAAGTGGAAAGCTTCGGTGCATCTAGCACAGTTGTAAAACATGTGGGAGACAAGAAAATATTCTCACAAACCAAACAAAGTGGCATCTGAAGAAAGTATTTTAAAGAGAAGTGGATCACTTGTCTATACCATAATTTTTTGGAAGTAAGAAGTTGATTTGTACGAGTGACAAAATTATTTTAAAACTTAGGTTCAAGAGATTCGCTTGGTTATGCCTTTCACCCATAAAAACTGTGTATCACCAGAAGTGCCGTTGGCAGTAATTCTATCTATTTATTAGTTTTATGTCGATGATTTCTGAAAACCACCTCTAATGTTTTCCAACATAATTTATTATTCAAAAAAAAAAATATTTATTTTTAATGAATTACCTTGTTTGTTGATTTGATTATTGCCACTTTATTGCTATCCCAGTTCTTCTTCTCCATATACTTTATAGCCAGTGCGCGGAAAGCTTGGTGCTGGTTCTCTCTAAGGGCAAGATAAAGAGCCTTCTCCACGATGGTACTATTGACGTCTCTTGTTGTTGCCGAGAGTGAGAGAGCATCGAGTAATACATTTATAACTTCCGTATTCCCTTTCATGGCTGCATAATCAAGAGGACTCTTAAGATGTCTATCATAACGCAAACATGGATTGATAGATATTAGCTCCTTTACAATGTCAGCGTATCCATATTCTGAAGCCAGGTGAATAAGGTTCCACAGATTTGAATACAGCTTTGTCTCAAATTCAGGGCATCTTCTTATCATCTCTTTTCTTATAACTTCCCGGCTATCAGGATCTACGGCTAGTTTTTCTTGACTCAACAGTAGTATATCCAAAGGAAGCTCATCCAGGTTATGAGTGAAATTCATCATGTAGCTTGAATGTAACAAATGAAGTCGGACAGTTTGTTGATCCCTGCTATTAAGTCGAATCGACAATTATTAGAACTTTGTTGAAATGTTTTGATTCCAAAGATGAAAAACACAATTTTTTAAGATGTTAATTATTACTGTTAATTCAGAAACGAATTTCACAAGAATTTGAAGTTATAATGCGATTTCAAAGATGAAAATCACCGATTTTTTTTCTGAATTTGTAACAGGAGAGAACTATGACTTTAAAGTGTTGTGAAAGAAAAGCCAAGGGGTTTCCAAGAAACAGTAGTAAACTGTTGTATTTGTCGGTTTAAATTTTGGGTTACAAGGCAAGAGAAAAATTTCTCTCTACGGATATTTAACACCGATTAATTGGGGGCCCAAAAAACAATTAGGGGCCTCACCGATTTTATTCTCACCCCAAAAAATATGGGGGCTTCCAAAATGGTGGTGAAAATACCATTTTACCCTTTTATAATAATAATCTAAAAATCCTATTAACCCTTAACCCTAGGCCCCCAATTTCATTTCATCTCTAAACAAAAATCAGTTTCTTCTTCTCCTCCCCTCCTTCTCTCTATTCTCTCCATCTCCATTAACGACCTAGAGGAAGATTTTTTTTTGAAACGATTCATCTTCGTAATCGTCGATGCGAAAACTTTAATCGACGATTAACTTCTTCTACAAAGATGGCACGTACTAAGCAGACTGCTAGAGAAGCTATTCAAATCCCTAATCTCGTGGATGCAGTAAACACTAGGGTTTATGTAAAAACTAGGAAGAATCAAAAGAGGCGGAATCGGAGAAAGGTATGGCTCCAATCAGAAGGTATGTGAACTAAAGTCCCCTAATCTAACTTGGTTTTGCATTTAATTTGATATGCCGATTGAAAAATTAGGTTTTTAACCGCAAAATTGCAGTTACAGATCTAGGGTCGTCAATGTTGATGTCTTTATTCTTTAACGATTTTCCATCTGCATGTTGGTATTATGAAAAATCGTTAACGTATAGGCTGAAGGAGATAACGACCCTAAAACTTGTTTGGAAATTTTGTGCCCTAGATTAGAGTCGTCAATTTAGTAAGTACACTGTTGACGATTCTTGTTGACGACCTATTTTGTTGCTCAACGACCCTATATTACACAAAACTACCTCTGTCCAAAATAATGACAGGGTCGTTAGGTTTTATATATAAACCATTAACGATTTGTCATGACGACCAATTTTTAGACCCTAACGACTCTGTACTAAAAATAACTTCCTTACTGTCCAAAAAATTGAAAGGGTCGTCATCGAAAACCAGTAGAGTCGTCATTATATATTTAGAATCGTCATGGTATAGTTTGGAGTCGTCATATGTGTTGAAGGGTCGTTTATGTTTATCATATTTTTATTGACTACCCTTTATCTGAGACAATGAAAATGATGTCTTATTGGTTTATCTTTTTTTGTCGTTAGACTATTGTAGCAAGACGAAAGATAAGAATCCCATGGTAACTCCTCCTTCAAGACCTCCCCGCCATGATTAATACTTAATTTCCGGTCCATTATGCGGAAAACGGACGAGTGAGGTAGCCTTCTCTATCTGTGAACCCATAGATAAAGGTAATGAGTCTTCGGATTCGTCGACTTCATCCTCTCCTGTTGTGTCTGCTTCTGGAAGCGATGAGGAAGAAGAACAAGAAGAAATTCCTATGGGAGGTGAATATGATGTTGTTGATGATGATGGTAATGATGGTAACGGTGGTTCTGGTCGAGGTGATGGTGGTGGTGATGGTAAGGAGGATTTGGAGATTGAGGAGGAGGAGGATGAAGGTAATGATGATGATGAGGATGATGGGGAGGATAATGAAAATGGTGGTGGTAGTGGTAGTGGT
Source organism: Papaver atlanticum (assembly GCA_023531105.1). Taxonomy (NCBI): domain Eukaryota; kingdom Viridiplantae; phylum Streptophyta; class Magnoliopsida; order Ranunculales; family Papaveraceae; genus Papaver; species Papaver atlanticum. The sequence continues at coordinate 628,814 of JAJJMB010001710.1, forward strand.
GATGAGAAGGATGATGATAGTGATGATGGTAATGATGGTAATGGTGCTGATGGTGGTGATGATGAGGATGGTAATGATGGTAATGGTCACGAAGCCTCCACAAGGACCACAACCACAAATGGTGCAGTCATGAGAAAAAAGCACAATCAAGACAGCCATCTACTTTTTGAAATGAAAATATTCGATTGGCTATGGACATTTCCTACCAATAAAAATCTCATCCAATATGTTTTTGGTCCCTGGGAAAAATGTATCTATAATCTATCTAAATGAACCGTATTGTTGGGGCTGCAGTGAACAGTTTTGAGGGTTGCGTAGGATTAAAATGTCCTACATGTGGTGTAGATAGACGTGTGAAAGTTAACTACCATACACGTGTCAGCATCTGGATAGACATGCGAAAGTTAACTTAATGATCCCAGCGACTCTTGGGTACCCAAGAAGTAGGGGATCCTTTTTCTACTTACTTTATCTCATCACGAGGGAACCTCAATCAACGGGGATGATGGAGAACTAAGCCCTATTCTAGGGACGTGGTAGTTGTCGGCGAGTCAGAGACAACCAAGACATCTGCACAGTTTATCTACTTAGGCGCGTGGGGTTAAGGCACATAGAATGATCCTAGGTGGCACAGTATGACTGGGGAAGATCCGCGGCGACAAAAGTACAATATATACGGAGGAGTTGTAGATTCCGATGATTTAAAAGCTAGCATAGACAATACCTAAGTGGCAGAGTTCTATAGGAGAAGGACTGCGGTCGACGAAGGTACAAATGCGTACAGAGGAGCATCAATTCTCGATGGACCTGAAGATAACGAAGGTGTCCCGGATACATAAGGCGTTATAAATACTGAGCTTCACTGCCAAAGTAGAGACATGCAATTACTAAGTGAGATGTAGGTAGAAAGTTTAAGCTTATTGAATGCTAAGAAAGGGAGTGATAGTTCATAACTTCTAGTTCTATTCAATACCTTAAAGAGCATTGATTACATTATAACCTAACTCAAATCTTAAATAAACTCAACTACTCATTACTCCATGGACATAGACATGTGTTCACTATAACTTAGTTGCACTTCTTTTATTATTGCACTTATATTTGGTTGTGGCAACTATTGTAAATACCTTCTTTTACTTGACCATACCAGTTCTTCTGAGGCATTATTACTACTTAGTATTCAATCCTCTGAACTGTTAACATTACATAGACTACCATAAAAATAGTAGGCACAGTTTGACGCTAGAAACAGGCTTAGCAGTTTGAGTTTTCCATGTTTTATCGTTTTGTTTTCTTAGAACTCTTTGATTGAAAATTCAGATATGCGTTCAGGAAAGGTGGATCTCACTTCTTAGTGTTACGCCCATTTATTCTTGTACAAGTTTTGGAGTCTCAAATCTCCAAGAGGCTTGGAAACACTTAGATCTATAATAATCTTTGAAAACTCTTTCAAAAAACATAAGTATTCACTATACCATATTTCGCGTTTAGTAACTGAAATAGGATATTACTAAATGGGGTTGTAACACCAACCAACCATTACAAAAGAGGGTGTAACAAATTTTCAGCACGGACATGTCGCCGCTACTAATCTTGGGTTGTAACTATTTTTGTAACAAAAACCAAGCCGATACCAAATGAAAATTAGTAACCATGGTAGGACCGTTTCTAAATATTTACTAGTGTTACAAATATATTGACTTAGTCAACGTTGGCCGACTTCAGTTTTCTGGTAAAATTTTGGTAACCGAGATTTTCCCTTTACTAAATTTTTACTAGGGTTGTTAATATTTTGACTAGGTCAACGTTGACCAACTCCTATTATCCTGGTAAAAATTTAGTAACACTTTTTTACAGTTACTAATTTTTTTGTAACAAAGAAAAAAGAAGGCCACTTTTCATTGACCTAGTCAAATTATTTCCCACCCCATTATTTTAGTATACAAGTACCTTATCCCCTGGAATTGTTGTCATTCAATCCAATCCAATCCAATTCAAACATTCATTCTTCATTCAAAAGAAGTCATTCAAACATTCATTCATTCTACATTCGAAAAAAAACAAACATTGTTCGATTCATTATATATGTTAATCGATTTGTTCAATGATACTTAGGTTCATGGTGAGTTCAACTGTCATATGATTCATAACTACTAAGTATAGGCAGATGATTCTTTTCTCATATAAAAATCTAAGAGTTCCAGCATACCAATAAGATTACCTGAATCCACTTGTTTCTTTATTCAATATCTTCTTGTCCTCAACAATCTTTATAACTGCTTCGTCTGCAAGCAAGAAAATAATGCATTTAGAAATAGAGTTTCGCAAACTCTCGCATACCATATTGACACAAGACAAAACATTCGAACTTAGTTTGTTGGATTCATAAAATAAGAAACAAGTAATACACAAGATTGAGTACTGATACAACTTAGTATCTTTATTGCAATACTTGAGGAACAACAATTAACAACAGATTATGATCAAAACTAGACATTATGCATTCTACAAAATTTGGTGTAACCTGACAGTTGTCATTCATTCTATCAAGGTTTGCTGCTGGTACTGGTGATGTGGTAGACCTACTTCTATTGTTTGATCCTATTATCGAAATTCAAATTAACAACAGATTATGATCTATGTTATATATGTTTAGCAAAACTAGACATTTTTACTGCATCTACCCAAAAACCGTTTACTTTGACCAACATTGTAAAATTGTTTGTACTGTCAGTTTTACATAACACGATTCCTTAACATTTAAGAGTAAAAACATTCAATCCAAAGCGATTAAAATATGTCTATAATTTTTCCTGCTTTCGTTATTACTTTTTATGTTTGTACCTTGTTGGTTAGATGCAGTGGAAAGTAATCACCCTAAGACGATGTGCACCTAGTGAAGCCAGGTTACAGTTAGCTCTGCGGCCATTAATCATGGGTGTAGCTTCTTCACAAGAATTCTTAGCTGACTCTGGTTCCTTGAACATCACCTGCACATGTAAAAATATCAATGACACAAAATTAGCCATGATTAATGGATCATTTTATATATATGCAAAATTGATAAAAATATGAAATGCAGTTTTATTTTTCATACTTTTACAAAGAATACAACAATAATCAAAGTGAGTAGTAAAACTACTAAGTTTAGCTCGCAAAAAAAGTGCATCAGCTGCCATTCATTCTACAGCTCAAACATTCATTCTCCATTCAAAAGAAGCAAACATTGTTCAATGATATTTGGTTTAACAGAGACATGGTTGCGCATGATGTCAAGAAGATCATAAAATAGACTTGCCAGATGAATGTCACCAATTGATCACATTCATTCTCCAGCAGCAATTTGATCATTAAGCGTTTTACCTCGCAGGAAAGTGTAAAACTGAAGGCTAGAACCTTAACTGTAGTCAAGCATAAAAAAAATCAAGTAATACTATATCCATAAATTGTAACTTCAAAATACAAGCATAAACAGATCAAGTAATTACCAGGGATTGATATTCCCCAGGTGGATACTATTGCTTCAGCAAACCTTAACTACAGTAACCTGCACAACTACAAACACATATACACAATAAAATAAACTAGACTCATACACATAATAAAATTCATAAAAAGATATATCAACATTCAAAGTCATTTTCAGTTAAAATTAGTACTTTTTTATGCACAGTTGCATAAGAATCTCCCTTAAGCACAACTGCATCAGAGTTTACCTATGCAAAACAGCATATGAGTACATATCAGCGTGTTCAGCGTACATACAAATGTGTGAACATTAGCAAAAATAGGAAAAAATCATAGGCTGATGGTTGAGATATCCATGAAGAAGTTCATCATTTCCAAAAAGACAGATAGACCCTTCTAATCATATCAGATGCAGATTTTTAGATGAACCACATAGCCTTCATTTCCAACTTCTTGAAAGGTATTCAAAAACTTTTTATATTTTATGGTCAATTCAGCTGGCAATAGTATGAGGTTCACCAACACCTTTGCATGATTTTCAGCTTACTGCACCAAATTTCCATATTAGTAACCTAAATTTGTAACGGTTTATGAGCCGTTACAAATTTCTCGTCACAAATTTCCGTTACGAAATGGCTGTAACATGATATAATCATTAGAAAAAATCGTAACAGGGGCCAGCCGTTACGATTTTTTTTATTAGGCATGCCATTCACACGCTTGGTCACACTAGGTGGTCAGACTTAGATATTTTTTTCCACCCAAAGCAGAAACTGGTAAAGGATATTTCCTCCCCCTCTTATCTTACCCATACATCTCGAGTCTCGACTATTATTCTCCATTCTTCTTCATCTCTTTTCCTTCTCTGCCTCTGCCTCTCCCTCTCCCTTTTTTTGCGATCAAAGCTTCTTCCATATCAATCTGCAGAGTTCTGATGAGTGTTCCTGATATTTGTTTATCCTTGTTCAAAGAGAGATAGGGAGAATAAGAAATTTGGGTTTCAGTAATTGATGGATTTCAAAAAATTAAGGTTTCAATATACTTACGAAGTAGTGAAAATGAAGGGAAAAATTAGCTGAAGTCTTGAGTATAGAGAAAAGAAAGCGAGAAAAGGATGATTTAGATCTTGGTCTTTCTAGGTATTCTTATTTTTATATTTTTTATTGATTTCGATTCTCAGATTTGTTTCCTAAAGATCTGTTGAACGTAATCGTGTTTTATTTTTCATTTTGCAGTTAGTCTGAATCATGTTTTATGTAAACCCTAATTTCAAGGATGAGCTGTTACTGCTGAGTAGTTGAAATGAGTCGATATAATACATAACAAATTTCAGTAATCTTAGAAAACCAACTAAATTCCCACAAAAAAATTTAGGGTTTAAGGTTCGGCATTATGAGGAAGGGGAAGATATCACCTAAACTTGCAGTCATGAAGAGATTAATAAGCTCTAAAATGATCAAAAAGTAAGCTTCATTAAACATATTCTCCTTTTATTTATTCCATTTCAGTTTGATTCTCACAAACAAAAAATCTGATTTTTTTTTTTTTTTTAGTTTTTTGAATTTAGGACAAAATAGGATAATCTAAACCCTAGAAAGAAAGGTCTTGAGCTAGAAAAATCACCCATAAACGTGTAAGTCTTCTTGTTTCTTCTACTCAATTTAATCAGTTTTTTTATTTTCTGTGATGTGTTTAATTTAAATTTCTGAAATTTTACTATGCAGGCCTCAAGTATCATCATCTTTATTCTTTAAACATAATAGTGCACTGGGTCCTCCTGATAGGGTTTTGGTTGATACCAACTTTATCAAATTCTCTATTTAGAATAGGGTAATTTTATTTGAAAAACTCATGGTTTGGTTGATTCGATTGAGATGAACTTATTTGCGCGTTGTCGTCTATATAGATAACCCCAACTGATGTTCTTTATATCACTTGCATTATGTGTAGTTGGATTTGGAAAAGGCAATGACAGATTGCTTGTATGCAAATTGTGAGTCTTCTTGTTTTGCTCGATATACTTGAATAGAATGCATTGGTAATGGTTATTGATAGAAATTGCGAGGATGAGTTGTTGTTGCAGAGTGGTTGAAATGGCTTTTGGTGATGTTTTGCTGATGGGTTTGCTTGTAGAGGCGTGTATTCTTGCGATTATTCAATAATTACTTCAGACTTGGACATTGAATCATATGTACAAGCTCAAACATCTCAACTAGTATCTATATTTGTGTTTGTTGAGTGTTTGATTTTATATCCTTACCGATAATTCACTATGGTATAGTAATATTAGTAGTTATATTACCAGTTTGTCATTTTTAGCTAGTGATGCTCCAATTTTGTCTAGCAACTTGGTTTCATTGTGACATTGTGCCGCAGACTTACAATTGATACATCATTTGCATCAAGTTTTTGTGCTTGTCCAGTTAGCAAGATTAGAAGAACATGGAAGTTGTTGGATCTAAAAATGGTGGTTACACAGGGACCATGGTCAAAGGGTACTGGAATCGGTTCCTATGTTTTCTCTAACTGGCTTTTGTTTGTTTTTTAAAAATTACCTAATACAGAGTAGGTTTTATTGAGTGGGTTTGTCAGTGCTGTGCCAATGATTTTTTATGAGAATTGGGAGTTATACAATCTTTGTGATATCCAGTTATGTCATTTATACAGTAAACCCTTCTAATTTGATATTAAATGGAATGGCTATGTTTGTTATCATTCAGTTCACTTCTCCTCGTGAGGATATAGTAAACCCTTCTATTCTGAACAAATTGTTGGTTCTTTCTGATTTTGTTTTTCAGCTTATTTTGTGAGGATGACGAAGAGCGAGCAAGTCGTAGAGTGTACAGAGGCTTCTCTCATTCTCAAACATGTAGTGGATGCACACCTGTGTTTACTTCGGGTGTGATTTGTCCCGGCTTTCAAACTGCAATTGTCGGACTTGCACTGATTTCACAAGGAATGCTAAACCTTAAATCTTCAGAGTAAATTGTTTCCAAGACAAGGTATTATTTCCTTTTTGTCTTTTGGGAGGGTATGGTTGCTTTGGCATTGGGATTTCTTATGCACAAAGCTTAGTTAAAAATTTACAGAACTATGACCAATTGTAATCTATGACTAATTGTGTTACTAATCGTTTCAGTATTTTTTTGTGGGATTTGTTAGTTGGGTTCTATATTACTTATTGTAATTTATTTCCATTTGTCTCGGTAGTAAGTTGTTTTGAGTCTCTTAACTGTTTCCTTTGGTTCCCTAACTATTGTAACTTCTAGTTCCCTCAGTAAGTAAGAATCACTATGAAACTTGATACATATTGTAACTTGTGTATAACATGGACATTATTTCAGAAATCTACAAAAAGAGGAGGCGAGAGATACGAGCAGCTTGAGTAGGTTTCTATGTAGTTTCCACTTATAGTGATTTAAGAGATAATGAACTGAACTTAGGAACTTAGTAGGTTTTTATGACATCCCTCAGAATTTGATACTTCACTGATTTTTTCTGGTACTTGAAAGAATTTGTATTCTTTTTAAATTTGCATTCTTTTTTAAATTGATTAAATGTTGATATGAATTGATTGATTGAAGAAACTATTGAATGTGGATTATGGATGGAATGAAAGGTGTGTGCAGGATATTTGGAATGCCCGGCGACTTTCTGGCTGGAAATAGACTGCCAGTTAATATTGACCAAGTCAAAATTGGTCAGTGTTGACTAATTTTGATCTGGTCAATATTGACCAACAGTAAATTTTTTGTTGTTACAAAAAAAATCGTAACGGCTTGCAGCTGTTTCAAATTGACAGGCAGTAATGACTTCGGCTTGTTACAAAAATGAAACGTAGTAACGTCTTTTACATGTTACGACTGTGATGTTACAAAAATTTCGTAACGACTCCTTTTTGTTACGACTTGACATGTACTAACGGCTTAAGTTTGTTACAAAGCCCATTACAACCCGGAATTCGTAACGTCTGCATTGCCGTTACAAAATTTTTTGTAATACGTTGTTTTGAAACAGGTAAAAGACGTTACAATCCTTTTTAGTAACGGTTTTGTTCTGTTGCGAATCGAGAAATTTTGTGAGCCGTACGTCAAAATTCACCGGTACAAAGTCTACCAACAGAGCCATTAATGTTCAACAATGAACATTTGACCCCATCAGGGCCTACTGCTGATCGAGCTTGTAATATCTCAGCTTCATGTGGAAGTTCCTGAGCAGGTGATCTCTGAACAGCTGAAGCAGTCTGAGCAGGTGAATACGTGGGACCGTGTGCATTATCGAAGTTGTTCGAGGAAATATATGATGCTTGTCCAGATTGGCTGTCCTTTACAATGTGACATAAGGATCCAAAGATTTCAAGCAGAACCTCCATCTTTCCACTTAAATCCTTCACCTAATGTTTAATTTCTTCATCCTTGCACTTCAATTCAGCAACTTTGGCACACGCAGAAGAAGAAGAATCTTATTGTGTACGAGAAATAGGACCGACAGCACGAACCCGTCTCCTAGAATCCTTTCCAAATGTAGTCAATGCATCCATTTCATCTACAGGTTCACCAGCATCTAGGTTTTCCTTGATGTCTTCTTGCACCTTTTTAAGGTTATCCTTTAGTGTGGAGCACATTTTGTAAACATAGATGAATTGAATGAATTAGAACAATATGAAACAGAAATAAAGCATATCCTGACTCAAGTAGTAGGGTTGCGTAGTAGGTAGAATTTTCCCACCCGCTTGTGTATGAGATTTAATCCACACATCATAGGTAGTGATCTCAACTTCAAGATTCCCGCTCTCTTAAATTTAAAAATAGGATACGTGATTAGTATCAATCAATCGAGTACACTTACACCATCTTTTCGAAAGTAAACAAATTATCAATGATCAGTTAACAGATTGTCTCATGATTGTAAACAGATTGTATTAATTCATAAAAGTAAACAAATTGGGGTGATATACATACCAGTTTAGCTTTTACCATACTATGAGGTTTGCGACCAGAAGTATGAGCGTAATCATATCTTTACCTTTTCTTCTTATGCTCTTCTCTACTTTTCTGTTGGGCTTCATCTTTTTCATCGTCATAGAATTTTATCCAGTCATCTTCTCTTACAGTTGGAGGAATATGAACAATCCTTTCTTAATAGGTGCTATAAGGATCATAGTAGTCTTTTCTAAGTTGCCACTTGAATCTCCTCCATATAGAAGCCATCCCTATCATATTTAGCTTAGAATTATCGGGTAATAAAAATGACATCGAAAAAAACAGAGCTTCAGTTTTAAGTAGTAACTTACTCCGCATAGTAAATAACAGTTTGACATAAATCAGATTGAGGTAAGTATTTACCTGCAATTCATTCCAACCATCATCTTTGTAGTTATCCGTCACATCCCTCCAAGATTTGAAGGAGACATGGACATGAGTACGAATCAAAACGCCCTTCAGGTGGCCGAGCTTAGTTGTTTTTATAGAAATGGGAAGTCCATTTTCATATACCACCACTTCTTCCATAATAACCTATAAAATAGCATTTAACAAACATCCATGTGTAGAAGAAATGCAACTTACTACGATAACGCAAGTGATATGATGAAACAGAGAATCAAACTTCTTAAATAAAAAGAACCTACTAAAACTTCGCAACTTAAAAGAAAAGGATCACAATCAGAAATACAGTACACAACTTGCAACGATGACAGACATGATTCTAAACTACAACATCGACAAATATAATTTTTTCCAAGATCTCATTGTCAGTAAGAGCTGACTGATAACTAGTAGGGATTTCTAGCTGATCTACTGCGCAAGTTAATCTTTGTTGTGACAGCAATACCAAAAATCATCCAACTTCATCAAGATCCTTTGAATAAAACACTTGAGTCGCTTCAGATGCACGAATAAACGGATCATCCATCACTCTCTTAGTGCTTTCCAGCTTGGACAACTTGACCTTTATTGAGTTTGAGATCGGACCAACTTTGCACTCGTTACTCTTATCTTCAGCTATGACCCAATCACAGTAAAAGAAAACTTCCTCGAATTCCATATAATTCAATTTGATAATGTGTTTAATGACACCATGATAGGTAATTTCTGCTTCCATAGACATTAGGACACACAAAAATATTTACCATGACCAATCTTAATCAAGGATCTCTAATACAAAAATCTTTACCATAACCAAACTTAATCAAGGATCTCTAATAGGGCCGATTTCTTGTCGGGGAACTCTACTAAGACCGGTCCCATGATCTCTTATAAAGCCCATCCTTAGATTACCAAGTTGCGTTTTCGGTTTGTCTATTACCAAAAAACCTCGTGTTTGCGTTAAAGGTATGTACACGAGTAATTGGTAGATTTTGTAACTGGGACTTGGTATTCTATTTTTTTTTGGGTGTCCACTCAAGTGGATCGGAAAACGTAGGGATGTGTCTAACTACCTCAACCTTTATACTAAAACTTTTGTCATGTCCGTCATGTCACTGTCCCATATTACAATGAGAATTGTTTATTCTCATTGAGACGAAAAACTGAAACGAAAAACTGCAGAATAATCTTAACTTCCAACATTGAGACGAAAAACTGCTAATTGATCAGGAGTCGGGACATTTCCTACCACAAAAAAAATATCTCAATTTTGCATGCAAAAAAAGAGCGCATACACGAAAGGTTTAAAATGGACATGAATAATTGGATGTTTTGTTCATTCAATCCTATATAAACACACTTCCCATGAAATAGAAATAGAAATAGAAATAGAAATAGACCCATTTTTTTGTAACTCTATCAAGCTCTGAACACTGAAATTGTAGGACTCTAGATCTCAGAAGGGAAAAATACAATGCATAGGCATCGGAATAGAAGAACTGTATTGAGGGGTGGAACTCGCCAGCAACGTCGACCACTGCGGTACCTGTCCAAGTTTGATTTCAAGTGGTGTATGTCTGTGGTAATAAACCTTCTAATGTTGAAGTTCCAAAACGAAACCTCAACCCCTTTCGCTACCCACCCCATTTTGATGGGGCTATCTAGCTTTGCTCTGCTTACGTCCTTTTTCTTTTATTCCATGCCTTCAAGAAATCTCGGAATTAGGCTAATGATATTTCGCATTTCGCTGGGTTGGCTGATTTTAGCAGTGTTGTTGTCATTTCTTGTTCCTCCTCCGGTCTACTGGCTGGTGTATCTCATTGTGTTCGCCTATCTTCCACTTTGTTATTTCAATAAGCGTGTTACCATCATCTTTCGACGTATTATCAATAACGAGGCACACGAGCTCCCAGTTTAGTTTATCCCCGATGTGCCCACCAATATGTCTGTTGACATCTGTTTCCCGAATTCAGATAGTAATTGTTTTAACCATTACCATATTCGTTATTTCTATCTGAATAATCCTGTCTGCTAGTGATTGTAATTCAGAAATCTTAAATAATACTCCATTTCTAGTTTCCTGGCCACATCCATATCAAAGTCATTCCAATTAAACTTGAAGAAATTCACGGTCTCTAGATGTATACTTCGATATCAAGTCGAGGCGATCAAGCCACCAATGTTATCAATCCATCTTATTTCCCGTGGAATGATGAGGAAATATATGTTGTTTACTTTCTTCCCTTTGTATCTCTTATGTGTTGTTTCGTATCTTTCTGCGTTTTTTCTTCTGATTGGAGTATCGCTGTTGATGGGTTCCTCTTCAATGGAATCAGATCAAGAATACCAGGGTTTTTGATTGATTTAGTTAAGATCCCCTAATTTTTTGTGGTGTGATTTGATTGATGGATTCTTCTTAATCGAATCGTTACATGGCAGATACTGTACAATCAGGTTTTGGTTGATTCTAATTTCTTAATCGTGGTGTGATTGGTTCCGCAATAAATCAGTTCAACCTTTTGGAAACATTCGCAGTATCATATTATGTGTGCTTTTGGCTTATTGATTTTGGTTTTTTGTTTTTTGATTTTGCTTAGTTGCTAACTACGTAGGTCACTTGTTTTTCCTTTTTTGGTGGTTGAAGGAACTAGGGTTTTAGTGAAGCTGAAATCTTTTGTTTTTGTTATGGGTTTTAGTGAAGCTGAAATCTTTTGTTTTTGTTATGGGTTTTAGTTTCCACTGATTTTGGTTTCATCAAAATCTGGATTATCACGATCTGTTTCATGTTCATTACCAGTCCAGAACTTCAAATTAGCTTAGAGTTTTATGCTACAGGCAATTAGTAATTCAACCAATGCAGATGGTAAAACTCTATAAGGTGAAAATCAAGTTTGTGCTTTGCTGGTGTAATGTTGATGAGGATTACTAGTTTCAGAGAGAATAAAGTATCTCAGTGGTTTCATCATGCTTTCTGCAAAGTTAGACGATTCTCCCATTTTCCATAAGCATGTTTTGTTCGTCTATAATAAAACAAAAGGTAGGTTTTACCATAACTTTAGTCAACTCCAGCTTGAGGCAGAAAGCTTAGTACTAGGGTTGGGTTGAGGGTGAAAATTTCCACTCTTAATGTGTAGGCTGTTGGAATTATTAGTCAATCTCAAAGTAACTCTAGACTAATAGTCCCACAATGCCTACAACCTCTAGCCTCTATACACATATCTATACACATATGTGATGAAAGGGCCACTCCACTCGTTGCTTATTGTTTTGAGTTGGATGCCAGAAATCTATGTTTCATAGGTAATTATAAATTCATTTCATTTGCGATGTCTTGTCTTATGTAGTAGTCACTCCTCGAGTTTGTATGACTATTGACTTCTTATTGAGCGGGGAGTTTTGTCTTTTTCTGTTTTCGTTATAATAAGCCTTTTGGTGGTTGCATGAATTGAGATTGTTAACATTTATCTAGTCTAAATGGAATATTCCAATATTCATTAGTCTTTCACTAAAGCGCTATCTGACATAGAAATTAGGATTTTCCATACGAATTAAGAAAGAAACTAACAAACAGGGTCTTGAAGATGTACAAAACAAAACCAAATACTGTTAATGCAATTATTGACTACACTTGTAGGATATAGTTAGCCTGCGTTTTCTCCAAAACAGCTGATCCAAGTATGTGAGGCCATATTGTTCATAAACTTTAGTTTCCACAATGTTCGGCATACTCTAACACGAGTGCTCCATGGTTTTCCTTCCTACCTTTAGTGTTGCATGTTGAAAGCCTTTTTACTTATATATGGTGGTTTGATTAGTTCTTCCGATTGCTTCAGCGATCCGAGATTTCATGTTGTTTTTCTGCATTTGATGGGGGAAAACAGGGTCAGATCTAAAAAGTAACAGATAAATGAACACACAGCAAGACACAAACAAATTGGGAATTAGTAGTTCACTATTCTTGTTGCTTAAAAAAGGAAGGGAGAAGGCCTTTGGATCATAAAAAGTTAAAGTTAATATCTTTTTCTAACATGTATTTTTTAACACAAATATATGTTGACATCTCCCTTCGTCGACTATGCGCTGCTGTTGAAATATGATATGAGTTAGTGTTTCAAAAAGCAAAAACGTAAAGCTGTACGCTATCCTAGTAAAGCGTAAAGCGTAAAGCGCAGCTTTAAAATGCTATATATATACATACTTGTAAATATATATGTGAAACTTCCTAACATAACACCAAAAGACCAACATAATAAACCAAAAACTCCCTTATGCGTCTATCCCAGGTGACTTTTGAACCTAATAACCTCTCTGAAATTTTCTTGTCACGTACTGCACATTGGAAACACGTCTTCCTGTAACAATTGCACCTTCAACTTCAGTACCACATTTCCAAGTTGGATATTTCTTTGTGGATTTGTTAGCTTGGGTAGGCTGGCTAGACATTGCAAATCAGAATAATAGAAGTGTAGAATAAGAAAAGGAAGAGAAATAAAAGGAAGAAGATAAAAGTTTGGACTTTGGAGTCTCTAAATAGTCCGGCTTGTTGAGATTTTATACTAGTTTTTAGGGATTTTTTAAACTAAAACATAAAAAGGAAACTTCTGGACCTATTTTTTAGGCTTTAAACTTTTTTTTGTCTAAAATATATTGACCTAATACTAAAGCGCATGTATTGAAGCGCCAAGCTTCAAAACGTTTTTTGAAACACTTATGAGTTTCTGAAAACAAAGGCAAAGTCCTCTATTAATGAAATTGATTACATTCTGGTGAGTTACAATATGGTTTTTCTAACCTCCTAGATTTGTAAACCATGTGTAATGTTGCGCACATTTAAGAATGACCTGTATGCTAGAAACCTGTGGCAGTCGGCATAACCGACGTTACATTCTGCACATTAGTTAGATTATTTGGACCTGTGATTCATCTGTTAGCATTTATGTGTTTTGCACAAAAAATCTCCATTTGGTTAAACTAATCTTGTTTATACTATGTTAAGTCGGATTAGTCTTAATCCGCATTAAGGCATGTTTATGGTATTAATCATACAATAAAGACTAGCTTAAGGTTAATGCTAGATAAGGTTGAGTCTAAGCATGACATGTCCTTTAGCTTGACATGTCATATGAGGTGTCCATTATAGCCATGAGGTGTCCTCCAACTCATGATGGAAAGGTTGGAGTGACATGTGGCAAGCATGACTAGGACTCACTTCTAGCGTCATATGTTTTATAAAGCCAATCAGTTTTCATCCATCATGAAGTAATGTGAGGAAATAGAAGTTGATAATAAGTCTTGAGTGTGTTCTATTTCCTTGTACTACAACCTGACTTAGCATGAATCATATGTAGTGTGTTATTGCTACGTATGGGTGTTGGTTTTATGTGTTGTTGAGTATGTTAATACTAGGTTCAGGTCTGTTTTCAGCATAAGGTTAGTTACTACAATGTTTAGGTCTTAATTGTGGTGTTATTGGAGCTGAAATTCCAACATCATTAAATTTTGTTGTTCTAGTTAATAGTAATGAGGTCCACACTTAAACCCAGTTATAGTGAACCCTTCAACTAATGTGGAACACCAACGATTGAACCCTTGTATGTCTCATTTAGTAATCTTAAGCATTACTCCTGATCAATGTTGTAAAATTTAAAACCATCCAGCATAAAAGAACAACAGTAAGGAGAAATTATTTGGTCTCCTGTCCTGTAGTTGCTCTTAATGAGTGCGCGTAATTGTTTGCTTTTATCAATTTGCCCTTAAAAATAAAATGTTGTTTTTATTGCTCTTAATCCACGATTAAATTTCTGATTATCTTTGTTTATAACTCCTGTATTCATCTTGATTGTAATTAATTTCTCACTGCCCATTATTTCAATTCTTCAGGAGAATCCAATAAAATGTATGTACAGATAAAACAGAAGAGATGTGAAAGAACAAGAAGAAGACTGGTGATAATAACCAGAGGAACAAAAATGGAATAAGAAGAAGAAAAGAGAAAGTAGGCGCGGCTTTACATTACTTGGTTTGAGTAAGTCCTGTTTAATCTTTTTGTTGTTTCTTTGATGGGTTTTAGTTTTGATGATTTGAGTTTCATCTAACAGGTGTTGGAGGTGGTATAGTTTATTTGTGTGTTTATAAGTATGAACTATTTAATCACATTGAAGAAGCCTAATGGGAACTGAATCTGTTGTAACTAAGAAAGGCACCACCTAAAGCTATTACACACCAGAAATTTGGTGCCAAGGTGGTTATTAGACAGAAGAAGTGAAAGAATCTGTTCAAAATGGGTGCCCAGGGTTTAGCAATACCACTACAGGGTTCTTGTTTGTTTCGCTGCTGCTTTTAGGTTCCATATATGACTGTTTGAGTGACCAAATCATTGTTTGGGTTGGGTCCTCAGTCCTTTTCCTTTGCACATCTTGTACTTCCTTAAATACTGCACTCTATGAGAGTCTCATGGAGAGAATCTAAGATCTTAAAATGTGGACTATCACTATTCGTTTCATATTCATGACCAGAACAAAGAGTTTGATGTTACAGGAAGTTAGTGCTCTAACCTCTGCAGATGAAGCTAGTTGTATTAAAACTCTATAAGGTGAAAATCAAGTTTGTACTATGTTGGTGTAATGTTGACGAGGATTGGTAGTTTCAGAGATAATAAAGTATCTCAGTGGTTTTATCATGCGTTTGGCAAAGTTTGATGCTTCTCCCATGTTCTGAAAACAGGTTAGTTTCATCATTTTATTTATTTTTTGAAAAATTCATCGTTTCCTTGCATCATGTCAAAAAATAAATGTGGAGATTATTTGTTTAAAACATAGTTGATTAAGTGAAAGCACAGTACTAGGTTTTACCTTAATTCTATGTTTGAGGCTACTTAATAGTAGGTTTCTTAAGGTTGGACTAGGCTTCAAACTGAAAATTTGGGTTGGCAGTGAATTTTGTAGGTTTCTCAGTATTATTATCCAAGTGATCCAGGATGTCTAGATTCTTAATGGGATGTTGTGCTAAGTAGTCACTCCTGAATTTTGTAGGACTCTTGACTTTTTTGCCGAATGGGAAGCTTTTCCTTTCATCAGTTCTGTCTTTTTTCTGTTTATGTTATTATGATGAGCCTTTTGGTGGTTGCATGACTCGAGATTATTAACATCTCTGGTGGAAGTGCTAGATTCGGAAGAAAGTTCTGAATCATTAAGGGAGAGAGGTCCAGAGTTTTTCAAAGGATGTCGAATATACAAATACTGTATCAGATTTTGGAGATTATTTCACCCTGTACTGTGTCGCTTCCAGCAAACACTTAACTGCCAAGGAACAGTGAACCTATAAAAATCCTAAGCTGCAGCTTGTGAAATTAACTGTTGACCGCTGCTGGACTGTGTGCTCGACAGCCTCGACTCCTGCCCAAATCCGCGTGGTTGTTATTAAAAATTAATAATGAATTAGTTGATGGAGCTAGGGACTGTATGTGACCTGAAACCCTTGATAAGATATCGATCGATCATATGAACATTTATTTTTCACATACTATCAGCATAACCGAAAAATATTGCGTTGATTCTCTTGAATTTTATTTTTGAAGCAGATCCTCTTGAATTGATAATGTCTTTAGGATGGTATACGATGCCATTTTCTTAATTTATCGATAATTTTCTGATCCCAATTGAAAAATTAGGGATTTGGAGTAAGAAAATTGTGTTTAAGATCGAGTTGGAGATAAGTAGTAGTGAAAGATTTTGTTGGGTGAAAAGTAAACAGAGGAGAATCAACATATTGTTCTCCTGCTCCTCATTCAAATACCTCTTTTTCCATCGCCGCCGTCGTCCAATTCTTCAATTTTAGATGGTTTGTTAAAAGTCAATGTTAAAATCTTTTATCATCAACAACAAAACCCCAATGTCTAACAAAAATAAATAAAAATAAAAATGAACTGATTTTACTGCGGATCTCTCAAATCTTCTCTAGAAGACAACAAGGAGAAGGTTGGATTTTAGGTGACAGAAGCAGGGAGGAGCGAAGAGGAAAAAGAAAGAGAAGATGTGGAAATTAAAGAATCCAATCCAATGGTCAAAGTCAAACAAGGAAGAACATAAGTAACATTCAAATAGTATGATTCAATTAACACGAGTGTATTGTTATAAGATTTATATGGATATTTAACGATCTTAAAAGCTCCTAGATATTCAATTAGGATATGTAAGGAATGCAAATTACCAATCTTTACAGGGGAATTAATGCAAATTATTTCTAATTTTTTTTTATCACAACATGCTATGTTTTTTCACCACCACCACTACAAACCACACACCACCAACCAACACCAGCACAACCACCACCATCGACCACCGTTGCCACCACCAACCATCACCGCCACAAACAAACCACCACCACTCCCACCACCAATTGATTTTATATATTGCAAATGCTTATGAGATATGTGCCTTTACGTTCGTGAACTGTGCTATTGTCTCATAAATGCTCAGAAGTTAAGTCTATTATGTCTTTATGCATATATTGATGAAAGATAGAATGAAATTTTTGAGAAATTCCGCAATATTGATCTTTCACTGATCCACATTCATGTGAAAGTACTGTATTTACTCCGTAAGTTTTCTTATGTTGAGTTATTTCCAATTAAATTAATCAATAAGATACAAATCCATGTGATTTGTTAATGTCCAAAGAAATCCTTCTTTTCTTGTAAAAGTAAGGTCGGTCATATTGTTCTCTTGGGAATGACATCCATCAAATGGGGGAGAGTTCTTAAATGAATTGTGCTTGATTTCCATATCTTTGTGGGAGTGCGGTTGTGGAATATTGAAGGAGTTAACTTGTATCTTAATAAAATCCTTGATGAATACACTATGTTTCGACTATGTGAAATCATTGAAACAAGTTGATATGTTTTCCTTTTGTTCATGAATTATCTTTTGTGAATTCATTATGAATGCATAATTTTTGTACCTTTGCCAGTTTATATTGACAAAAAAAGGGAGAATTATTTAGCAGTTTCACACAATATACATATGGTTTACGGATCATTATGTAAGGGGTAGTGGATTCCAATCTAATTAAGATGTAAGTATTGACTAAGGTGGGTGATACATATCACCGCAGTATTTTTTCAAAGTTGTGATGCAATTGGACTTTGAGTTAGAGAATAATACTATGACCCTGAATAACAATGATTGAGAACTTATGTTTTCTTACGGACCTTCAACAACAATGATGCTGAGTTGAACACATTCAGAATCGATGGAGTACTTGAAGTAACGAAGAATTCAAGGAAGTTGAAGAGCCAAGGAAATCAAGCATGATGTATCATACTCGTGAGTTAGACCGAGAAATGCTCTAACAACATGTGTCACTTATTTTGTTACTCATGCGAATAAAACATACGACTAGCATATCAATAAATAAATATTAATCAATAAATGAAACAAGAATTACATATATTCATTAGGTGTATCTTACCATATTGGAAGAAATATTCCCATTTCATTCTCGACCACCTTTGACGCTAAATATTTTTACTATAAAAGAATAACAACAAGAAAAAATGAAACATTAGAAATGCTGAACCATAAGAAATGCAAATTTTAATGCAAAAGAAGATTATGAAAATATAAAAGTTGATTATGGAAATGACCGTGCATAAAATTATATATGTGCTTCGAAACAAATTGATATAGGTAAAAAAATTGATGGTAACAAGAAAATATTTTCAGTGACTATAAAAGAAGACTACTAAAATGTAGAAATTGACTATAAAAAAATGACTGTCAAGAAACAATCTGATACAAGTAGAAAAAAAGGTCATGAAGGTGTAGTGGCGGATGGTAATGAGGAAACACTTTCGGTGGATGTAAAATAATAAATGAAAATATAATATTTGATTATAGAAATGACCATTCAAAAGATGACGCCAAAAACAACTTGATGAAGGTAAAAAGAATTTTTATAAAGGTGTATAGCTAATTAATGGTAATAAGGAAAAATATATTCGATGGATGCAAAAGAAGACTACAAAAATGTAAAAGCAATTATGAAAACAACCATGAAGAAGATGATGCCAAGAAAGAATGAAGGTAAATAAAAAGGTCATGAAGGTCTAGTAGTTGATGGTAATGAGAAAACATTTTCGATGGCTGCAAAAAAAAACTATGAAAATGCAAAAGATGGTTATGGAAACGACTGTCCAGAAGATGTTATATATGCCAAGAAACAGGTAAAAAAAATGGTCATGAAAGTTTTGTAGTTGATGGTAACGAGTAAACATTTTTGATAGATTAAAAAATACGAAAGTGTAAATGTTAATAATGGCAAGGACCGGGATGCCAATAAACAACTGATAACTAATTAAAGTTAAACAAAATGGTCATGAAGGTCTAGTAACTGATGAAAATGATGAAACATTATCAGTGACTTCAGAAAAAGACCAAGAAAATGTAAAAGTTGAATATGAAAAAGTTGAATATGCCAAGAAATGACAGATAAAAGAAGGTAAAAAAAGAATAGTCATAAAGGTGTAATAGCTGATGGTAAAGAGGAAATTTTTTTGATCGGTGGATGCAAAAGAAGACTATGAAAACGTAAAATCTAATTATGGAAATGACCGTGCAGAAAATGATATATATGCCCAGAAACATCTTAATAAAGGTTAAAAAAAATGGTCATGAAGGTGTAGTAACTGATGGTAATTAATAATGAGGAAACATTTTCGGTAGCTTTTAATAAAGTCTACAAAAATGTACAAGTTGATTATGGAAACGACCTGCAGAAGATGATGAAATAAACAACTGGATGAAGGTAAAAAAATGGTCATGAAAGTGCAGTATCTGAAGGTAAGAAAACAATTTTGGTGGCTGCAAAAGAAGATTATAAAATGGAAAAGCTGATTATGGGAACGACCGTACATGAGATGATATACATGCCAAGAAACAACTTGATGAAGAAAATAAATGGTTATGAAAGTGCAATAGCTAAAGGTAATGAGAAAACATGGTGGATGAAAAAGAAGACCATAAAAATGCAAAACCTGATTATGGAAACGATCTTGTAAAAGATGATGCTAAGAAACTGCTTGATCAAGGTATAAAACTTGTCATGATTGTTAGAGCATTGCTCGATTGAACCCACCAAATGTTGATATGTTAGGTTTGGCATTCAAATTTTAGTTCCTAAGCTCTAAGCCTCTTTATTTGATTACTTGATTCAACTTCGTTAGGTTATACTAGGAACATATAAATGTTGAGACTTGCTTTTGTTGCTCTAAAGAACCTGAAGACGTATCGGCATCAGCGAACACATCATCCTTTTGGTCGAGGTTAATAACACAAACTTGACTCGTTCTATTTCTGTCAACGTTTATTCCAATCAGGTTAATATTTAAAACATAACTAGTTGTTTCATACAAATTTAGTATATGGAATTACGAAGTATAGTTTATCTATTGGACATTGTAGATTCACATAACACAATTTGGTAATTGGTTACTATTTAGTATGTTGAACTTTCAGGTTGATTCCATTCCTCCAAAACTATGATTTCATGGTTTAAGGAAGTAGACTTGCGAAACTTGTTTCGTTGTCAAAAATGAGTCAAAGGATCTACTTTAGGACCTATCCCTTAAAGAATGATATTTACATGGACCAATCCTAAGATTCTTTAGTAGAACCGATTTCTTACCAAAGAGACAAGTCCAGATGATCTTTACTAGAACCTATCATTTGGATCTCAAGTAGAAACGATCCTTAGTTAACCAATATTGTGTTTCCGGTTTGTCTATGGTAATGAGGAAAAAAAATCTTTGGTTGATTCAAAAGAAGACTAAGAAAGTCTAAAAACTGATTATACAAATAACCGTGCAGAAGATGATACCAAGAAACAACTTCATGAAGGTAAAAAAGATGGTCATGAAGGTGTAGTATCTGATAATATGAGGAAATATTTTCGGTAGCTTTACAAAAGGAGTATGAAAATGAAAAAAATTATTATAGAAACGACCATGTGGAAGACATGCAAAAAAAAATATTGATAAAGGTAAAAAAAATGTCATAAAGGTGGAGTAGTTGATGACAATGAAGAAACATTTTCAATTTCTGCAAAAGAATTGTTATATTTTTGGGTGAATTTATGATGAAGATTAAGAAGGATTTTGATTATAAAGAAGTGGAAAACTAATAGTTTCTACTCACTCTTTTTTCTCATTCAAATTTCTTTCACAATCATACTTTCTCTCTCTACACATGGTCAATATAATACCATAGAGATAAGATGACACGTGGACAAGTTATGTCCTTACAATTCTCTTACACTAAAAACAGACACATAATAATGTGTAGAGAAAACATACTTTGTAAACAGATTTGTTCACATGAACAAAACTGACTACATTTTCTTATGCTTGTTAATTTGGCTATCTGCACAAACTTGTTCACAGACACATTTTCATCACATTACTCAACATTCTCCTCCTTAATGTGATGATTCACAACTCCAAGTAATTCTCTAAAGTTTTGGAACTTGCCTTTGGGAAGTGCCTTGGTGAATATGTCCGCCAAATGATCTTCCGTCAAGCAATACTTGAGTTCTATCTCACCGTCTTCAACCGCTTCTCGAATGAAGTGATACTTGAGTTTGATGTTACTTGCTCTACAATGCTCAGCCGAATTTTTGGACATAGCAATTGCGGATTTGTTGTCACAACAGATTTCGGTGCACCCTTCTTGCTTCTCTTGAATGTCTTCCAAGATTCTTCTTAGCCATATAACATGAGATGTAGCTGTTGATGCCGAAATGTACTCCGCTTCCGCCGTGGATATAGCTACGGTTGGTTTCTTCTTCGATGCCCATGAAAATATTCCCGAACCAAGAGAATAAGCATAACCCGATGTACTCTTCATGTCATCAATACATCCTCCCAAGTCGCTATCACAATAGACAACTAATTTGACATCCAAATTTCTAGAATACATGATTCCAAAATTCATTCTTCCTTGTATGTACCTCAACAACCTCTTTGCCACGGCAAGATGTAGAAGACTAGGTGAACTCATGAACCTAGAAAGCAAACTTGAAGCAAACATGATGTCGGGTCTTGTATGTGTAAGGTACAACAAGTTTCCAATAATACCTCTATAGTAAGTCTCATCAACTTTTCTTCCTCCACATCTTTCTTGAGTTTCTCATTCACTACAAGTGGTGTTGATGTGGGGTTACAACCAAGCATACTAAATTTCTTCAACACTTTTTTCGCATACTTGCTTTGAGAAATGAACACCCCATCTTCACTTTGATGAACTTCAATACCAAGGAAGTACTTGAGCAAACCCATGTCACTCATCTCATATTTCATCATCATTTCTCTCTTGAATTGTTCAATCATATGAACATCATTACCCATAAAGATAAGATCATTAACATATAAAGCAACGATGAGAATAGATGTAACTTTTGTTTTCACATAAAGTGTAGGCTCACTTTTTCTTTTTTTTTTTAGGTTTTTCCTTTTAAAGTATCCATCTATATCACTATACCAAGATCTTGGTGCTTGCTTGAGGCCATACAAAGATTTTTCCAACTTGTATACTTTGTCCTCGTCTCCTTGAATCACAAAACCTTGTGGTTGTTCTACATAGACCTCTTCATGGAGTTTTCCATTCAAAAATTCCAATTTGACATCAAGTTGATAAAGTAACCAACCCTTTGAGACGCCATAGCAATCACGGCTCTAATGATGTCAAGACCAGCAACCGGTGCAAAAGTCTCATTGTAGTCGATGTCGGGTTGTTGTGAGTATCCCTTTTCCACCAACCTTTCTTTGAGCTTTTAAACCGATCCATCCGCATTGTACTTCACCTTGTAGATCCACTTCACACCAATAATTTATTTGTCATTTGTCCTTGCTACTTTCTTCCATGTATCGTTCTCATCAGTGACAAAAACTTCTTCTTCCATAGCTTTTATCCAAACCGGTTCTTTTGATGCTTCTTCAAAGTTTTCCGGTTCAACCGTACAAAAGTTACATCTTTCATACACTTCAACCAACCTTTTCATCTTCTTTGGTGCTGTTGGTGGTGATGTTGATGCACTAGTACTTGGAGACATACTTGGAGATGCTCTAAACCTTGCATTTGGGGGTGTTTGAGGTAGTTCTTCACCTTCTCCAACTTCATTTGTTGCTGAATTTTCTTGTTCATCATCAACAATAATGGTTCTCTTCTCAATTTTACCTTCTT
This sequence comes from Papaver atlanticum, assembly GCA_023531105.1. Lineage (NCBI taxonomy): Eukaryota > Viridiplantae > Streptophyta > Magnoliopsida > Ranunculales > Papaveraceae > Papaver > Papaver atlanticum. The sequence continues at coordinate 651,882 of JAJJMB010001710.1, forward strand.
CCCAATTCCATGAAGCACCTTCATCAAACAAGACATCACGGCTTGTGATCATTGTGTTGTTTTTCAAGCTAAACAACCTATAACCTTTTGATTGGAGGCTATAGCCAAGAAATATATATTTCTCACTTGATTCATCAAGCTTTGTTTGCTTCACCTTTGGAATTTGAGAATAACACAAGCTACCAAAAACTTTGAGATGCCTTACGGATGGTTTTCTCCCACTCCATGCTTCAAAAAGAGTTTGGTCCCATACGTCTTTTGTTGTACACCTGTTCATCAAGTAGACGGCGGTATTAACGGCTTCGGACCAAAACACTTTAGGCATACCCTCCTCATGAAGCATGGACTTCGCCATCTCCATCATGGTTTGGTTCATTCTCTCGGAAACACCATTTTGTTAAGGAGTATAACCCACGGTTAGTTGCCTTTCCAAGCCTTCATCTTCAGAAAATTTATCAAACTCTTTGTTGTTGTACTCTTTGCCTCTATCACTTCTCAAAACTTTGATGTAGTGACCACTTTGCTTTTCAACAAGGCTCTTGAACTTCTTGAAGATGCATGCTAAAAACTTCATAATTTTTTCTCATGAAGTAAACCCTAGTCATACGAGTAAAGTCATCAATGAATAAAATGAAGTATCTATTACCTCCATGAGTTGATGTCTTCATTGGTCCACACACATCAGTATGTACCAAACCAAGAAGTTCTTTTTCTCTCCATGCTACAGCTTTTGGGAATGGTTGGCGATGTTGTTTCCTAAGTGCACAACCTTCACATACTCCATTTTTGTGGTTGATATGTTGTGGAAGTCCATGCACCATGTTCTTGTTGGAAAGCACCTTGAGACTATTGAAATTCAAATGCCCAAGTCTTTTATGCCATAACCATGTTTCATCAATGGTTTCCATCCTCAATGAAACATTTTTTTGTTTTTCAAACAAAATTGGAAAGCTTTTATTTTTCTCCATCTTGATACTCTTCATGACTTGTCTCTTATTGTTGTGCTTCTTGTCATAAATGGTGCAATATCCATCTTCAAAATGGACCGCGTACCCAAGCTCCACAAATTGCCCAACACTAAGCAAATTTTGTGCCAAGTCCGGAACATATAACACTTCTCTAATGTATTTTGCTCCATTGATAGTTTGCACACATATTATACCTCTTCCATTAGCTTGAACCATATTTCCATCACCCATCTTTACTAGAGAATTTATGGATGTATCCATTTCAACAAACAAGCTTTTTTCACCGGATATATGAGTTATGCAATTACTATCCACAAACCAAACTTCAATTTTGGAAGTCACCATAACACTTTGACAAGCATAAAACAAATTTTGTTTATCTTCTTTTTCTTCATCTCTACCGGCTTGTTCTTTATCTTCTTTGTATCTATAATCTTTCTCCAAATGTCCTTACTTCTTGCAATTGCGACATTAGGGGTTTCCTTTGTTCCAACAATTCTTCTCCCAATGACCATTATTCTTGCAAAAATTACATCTTGGTACTTGAGAAGTATCACTCTTTGTGTAGTTGTTGGAGTTAGCTCCTCCTTTCTTCCATTTTCCCTTTCCTTTGAAGTTTGATGTTGATTCACCTTTGTACTCATTTTTCTTTGTTATGGAATTTTTTGAGTTCAGGTTCAATTTTGATTGAAAATCACTCTCAATTGACTTTTCGGACTGTTTTAACAACCTTTTCTCATACACCTTCAAGGAAGCCCATAATTCTTGTGACTTTAATGTAGAGAAATCTTTAGTCTCTTCCAAAACCGCCACAATGGGTTCAAATTTCTCCGGCAAACAAATCAATATCTTCTCACAAATTCTTATTTCTTCCATCTTCTCACCACACATCATCATATTATTAATAACTTCAACAACTATAGAAGAAAACTCATTCAAGCATTCATTTTCATTCATCTTTAGATTTTCAAAATCTCTTCTATATGAATGTAATTTTAATTCTCTTACCTTCTTATTACCTCCATACTCTTGTTGAAGAATATCCCAAGCTTCTTTAGCTTTAGGGAAATGAATTACCCTTGGTAGAATAGTTTCTCCAACTCCTTGGTGAATGTACATGGATGGTTTTGCATTCTTCTTCCTACTCTCCTTAAGTAAATCCTTTTGGGGTTGTTGTAGAGTTGATGTATCTTCAATTTCATCATACCCATTTTGTACAATCTCCCACACATCTTGTGACATGAACAAGGTCTTCATTTTGATGGCCCAAAAATCATAATTTTCTCTATGAAAAAGTGGTATTGAAGGTTTTTGAATGTATAACCTTGAGTTACTACTACTTGCCATTGATTTGGTTGAAGATTGATTGAAGAAATTGGGTTTCTTTCTTTTCTAGATCTAGTTTTTGAGAATTTTTAATGTTGCTGATTTTTTTTTATTTAATGGGTAGAAATTGATTATTTTTTTTCGCTCACCAAGATCAGATTCACTTGATCTATGCTCTGATACCAATTGTTAGATTTTTGGGTGAATTTATGATGAAGATTAAGAAGGATTTTGATTATAAAGAAGTGAGAAACTAATAGTTTCTACTCACTCTCTTTTCGCATTCAAATTTCTTTCACAATCATACTTTCTCTCTCTACACATGGTCACCATAGAGATAAGATGACACGTGGACAAGTTATGTCCTTATAATTCTCTTACACTAAAATCAGACACATAATAATGTGTAGAGAAAACATACTTTGTAAACAGATTTGTTCACATGAACAAAACTGACTACATTTTTTTATGCTTGCTACTTTGGCTATCTGCACAAACTTGTTCACAGACTCATTTTCACCACATTACCCAACAAGAATACTATGAAAATGTAAAAAAAATGATTATAGAAACGACCACGCAGAAGAGGATGGCCAGAAGCATCCTGACGAAGGTATAAAAAAAAATAGTCATGAAGGTGTAAGAGCTGATAAAATGAGGAAACATTTTTGGTGGAAGCAAAAAAAGACTATAAAAATGTAAAAGTTGGTTATAAAAACAACCATGCAGAAGATAATAAATAATTAATGCTAATAGATACCAATATCCTAGATAGACTTGATAGTCAATGCGAAATCATGATAGGTTCGTTATGGATTGGGAAAGAGTTTTCATCTCTCGAAGAATGTCGTAATGTTATAAAACATGTCGTAATATTAGGTAAAACTGAAACCACATTCACCAAATTAACGAGTGAAAAAGTATTTGTTGAATGCTCCAAGACAATGAGTTGTAAATGAAAAGTAGTCCAAGAGGAATTCCGATATTTACGTTGCGACTGAGTAGGGAACAAGCATATACGCCCGCGTTTGAATGATACTTCAAATAATCTGGCGACTCCTAAATGGGTAAGCCATCATACCTGATAAAGTAAGGAAAGATCAAAATATTTCGACACAACAAATTAGGGACATTATGAAGGTGTAGTAGCTGACAGTAATGAGGAAACACTTTTGACGGCTGCAAAAGTAGACTATGAAATTGTAAAATTTGATTATGGAAACGACCATGTAGAAGATGATATATATTCAAGAAACAATTTGATAAAGGTAAAAAAATGTAGTAACTGATGATAATGAGCAAACATTTCCGGTGGCTGCAAAAGAAGACTATGAAAATGTAAAATCCGATTATGGAAACAAACATGAATGATGCAAAAAAAAAAAAAAAATTGACGAAGGTAAAAAAATGTTATGAAGGTGTAGTAGATGATAATAATGAGGATAAAACATATTTGGTGGCTTCAAAACAAGGCTATGAAAGTTTAAAATCTGATTATAGAGACGACCATGCACAAAATGATATCAAGACATAACTTGATGAAAAGGTAAAAAAAAATGGTCATGAAGGTGTGGTATATGCTGTTAATGAGGAAATCATTTCATGGACTGCAAAAGAAGATTATGAAAATGTATAAATTGATTATGAAAATGACTGTGCCAAGAAATAACTTGTTAAAGGTAAAAAAGTAATAATTGGTATTGAGAAAATATTTTCGGTGAATTCAAAAGAATACTATAAAAATGTAAAAGATAACCATAGAAAACGACCATACAGAAGATGATGCCAAGAAACAACTTGATGAAGGTAAAAAGAAAATGGTTATGAAGGTGTAATGGCTGTTAATGAGGAAAAACCATATGAGGTGTCTGAAAAAGAAAACTACAAAAGTGTAAGAGTTGATTATAAAAACGACCATACAAAATATGATGCCAAGAAACAAATTGACAAAAAGGTAAAGAAAAATTTCATGAAGGTATAGTATGGCAGTAATGAAGAAACATTTTCGGCGGCTGCAAAAGAAGACTATGAGATTATAAAAACTGATTATGGAAATGATAGTGCAGGAGATGAATATGTGCCAAGAAACAACTTGATAAAGGTAAAAAAAAATCTCAAGAAAGTATATAAGCTAAGGAAACATATCATGTCGGTGCAAAAGAAAACTACAAAAAAATATGATAAAAAGAATATGATGGAAACGAACATGCATGTACAAGATGATGCCAAGAAACAATATGATAAATTTAAAATGTGAGGAAATTGTTTTAGTTGATGGTAATAAGCAGCATATCTGGTGGATGCAAAAGAAGACTATGAAAATGTAAAAGATGAATACGGAAAACGATCATGAAGAAAATGATGGCAAAAAATAACTTGATGAAGGTAAAAAAAAAGATCATAAAAGTTTAAAGCTTGAAGGTAATGAGGAAACATTTCCGGTGTACGTGAAATGAGACTATGAAAATGTAAAAACTGACTAGAGAATCGACCATGCAAAAGATTATCGATGCCAAAAAAGAACTTGATGAAGGTTAAAAAAATGGTTATGAAGGTGGAGTAGTGATGATAATTAGGAAAAATCAAACTCGTTGGTTGCAAAGAAAGACTATTAAAGTGTAAAAGATGATCATGGAAACGTCCATGTAGAAGATGATATCAACAAAGAACTTGATGAAGGTAAAGATAAGGTTATGAAGGTGTAGTGGGTGATGATCATGAGGAAATATTTTCGGTGGATACAAAAGAAGACTATGAAAATATAAAAGATGACTATAGAAACGAACGCGCAGAAGATGATATATTACCTCCGTCCCACTATTAAGTGACCTACTTTATAACTAAATTTAGTTATAAAGTCACTTAGTAGAAAAAAAATTGTCATGAAAGTGTAGTAGCTGATGTTAATGAGGAAACATTATTCTCGATTGCTTTAAAAAAAATGTCAAAGTTGATTATGGAAATGACTAGGAAATTTCAAAGTTTATTATGGAAACGACTGTTCAGAAGATGATATCAAGAAACAACTTGATGAAGGTAAAATGATCTTGAAAGTGTGGTGCAAAAGAAGACTATGAGAATATAGAATTCGATTATGGAAACAACCATGTCCAAAAAGATGCCAAAAGACAACTTGATGACGGTAAAAAAAAATGGTCATGAAGGTGTATTAGCTGATGGTAATGAGAAAGCTTTTTCGGTGGCTTTAAAAGAGACTATGAAAAAAGAAAGTTGCTTAGAGAAACAATCTTGCAAAAGATGATGCTACAAAACAACTTTATAAAGGTAAAAAAAAAAAAGATACTCATAAGGGTATAGTACTTGATGGCAACGAGGTAACATTTTCGGTGAGTGTAAAAGGCAATGAAAAAATGAAAGATTGAAACAACCATGCAGAAATGATGCCTAGAATCATCTTGATGAAGGTAAAATAAAATTGCAATGAAGTTGTAGTTTGTAGTAGTTGATAAGTGCATAATTCACATGATTTTAGTGTTAATTCCATGCTTGTTTTAGTTGGATTTCTTGCATAATATCCTTGTATTACTCTTGTTTTCCATTTTATTTGTTTCTTTAGGTGAATCATTCAAAGTCAATGGAAATGGTTTCAAAAGAGCTATAAAGTGAAGTTCTCCAAAGATCCAAGTGTCTAGAGCCAAAAGAAGTGGAAGAAGTGCGATGAAAAGGAGCAAAGAACGTCGAAAACACATGAAGGACTAGAACACCAAGTTCAACTCATCCAAATTAATAGTTTCTTATCACCATCTTGAAGAGAATTCAATTATTAATAGAACGACGAAAGATTGAGGCTATTCTGAGTTCGTACGAAGAAATTACGGGTAAAACAGTCAAAAGAAACAAAGTAAATACACAGCAAAATAATTGGGAGATAACTGAGGAAATTAACTACCGATTATAGGCAGTTTTGGCATCAGGAGAAGTCCGCTTTTGAGCTCCAACAATCGGTAGATAATATGGGAATTGAGTCTACTGATTATAGCAAGTTTTGGACTCATGAAAAGTCATATTTTGAGCTTTAATAATCGGAAGATAAGGAGGGTGTCATGACTACCGATTATGGAAGAGGTCTATGTTTCGGAAAAGAAATAACACAGACACCAGAAATTTTATTAACGAGGAAACCGCAAATGCAAAAAAAAACCGGGGACCTAGTCCAGACTTGAACACCACACTGTATTAAGCCACTACAGACACTAGCTTACAACAAGTTAACTTCCGACTGGAATGTAGTTGAGACCTAACCAATCTCATACTGATCAAGGTACAGTCGCGTTCCTTACGCCTATAAATCCCAACAGGACCCTACACACTTGATTCCGTTAGCTGATCTCATCCACAACCAAGAGTTGCTACGACCCAAAGTCGAAGACTTATAAACAAATATGTCTCCAACAGATAAATCTGTCTCCCATAGAGATACCTACGAAGTTTTGTTCCGTCTTATGATAAAGAAAGGTGCACAAGAACCAATTGATAATCCGGTCTTACAACACCGAGTGAATCCTAAATTATCAATCACCTCACAATAACTTAACTATATGGTAGTAGAACAAGTTATTGCAGAATCACAAAGGATGAGACAAAGAGCCTAGTGATTACTTTTTATATCTTACCTATCGGAGATAAATCTCGAGCAAATCTTAAAGAAGATAGTACTCAATATGATAGAACAAGTAAGATCAGAATACGCAACTACGAATAAAATTGTTGGATTTGGCTTCAAAATCCCAATGAAGTCTTTAAGTCGTTAACCTACATGGTTTTAGAAAAACCTAGGCTAAAGGATAATCGACTCTAGTCGCAACTAGTATCACACATGAGGTGTGGGGATTAGGTTTTCCAGTTGCTAGAGTTCTCCCTTATATAGTTTTCAAATCAGGGTTGCTTACAATCAAAGCTAGGTTAGCTTAGAAACAAAGCATTCAATATTCACTGTTAGATGAAATCCTGATTTAAGATTCAAACTAAGTCTGCTTAAAACCAAAGCAATATATCTCCACCGTTAGATGGTCTTAGTTTGTTACACACAAATGAAATATATTTATTTTTATATATGGGTAACCGTACCTAAACGTGTATATTGAGTTGGCTCAATAGTAGTTAACCGAAGTTAGCCATATGAACACTTTTGTCTTAATCACATTCATATAACACATCTAGATCAACTATGATAGTCAATCAAACATGAATGATAATCAAATGAATCTAATTGTGTTACTCATAGAGTTGTTCAATTGTATATTCTCATAGAAGTATATAAGAAACAATCGAAACAAAATCGGTTTGATTTATGATTGTACAAAGTACTTAATCAAGAATCAGTTCATGAACATTTTAGCCACAATTTGCAAAATATTGCATTCCTTAATTTATAAATATATTTGTTCATGAGTATGAAGTCGTACTTAACCGATTTTATAACTTGAACCACTTAAGTTTACGGACGGGTATCCATACTTAAGTTCTGGACTTTGGTCTTGACCAACAGAATGCAAACGGGTACGCATACTGTCGTTCCGGACCAAACTCAGGTGAAACTGTTTGCGAACAGGTACACATACTTGGCTCCCAGACTTTCACAGTAGAAATCGTTTGCGAACGGGTACGCATACTTGCTTACCCGTCCAAAATCATACCAACACAGTTTTATACTAAGTACGAATACTTTGATGTTTTCCATACATGGGTTTTAGCTCTAAACTCCCATTTCAATAATTGAAACATTCTTAGTAGACGACAATGGATGTCTCACACAAACCATTAGCTAATAAGAAATTTTCAAGTGATCGAATGATCGATGTGAAACTTTTCGAGTCGACATCAAATGACTGTCTCACACAAATCATGTAAGATGTTTCAAGGTATTTTTCATATGATCATCTTTTGACTTTTAGTTTTCAACAAATAAATTATTTCCAACTAACATGTCAATAATGATGATGATTATAGCTAAGAAAAAAGCTACCAACACATATTTTGAGAAGTAGATAAGCGAGTTAAACTCAGCTCAAAATATCAAATGTGTATAATATAAAAACTATATACTATACGACTTTGTCTCAATAAGAGATAGAATAGAATAGACTAAACTTCTGAGTGATAGATAAGTTTTAGTCTCCATATACCTTTTACTGATGAAGTTCCTCCGAGTGCCTCAGTAGATCTTCGTCTTCAGTTGTACGCGCCGTGAAGTCTTAAACTCAACTACATAATTTATCCTAGTCTGAAACTCCTATAAATAGACTAGAAATCAAGACTATGGTTTTGATCAACTAAACTTGACAAACAAGCTTGAGATAGCAAAGCTTGCGAGTTCTACCGAGAAAAGCTCTTACAATCTCCCCCTTTGTCAATTTTAGTGACAAAACTATCAATACATATGGATTACAAAATAAATAAACTTTGTAGCTTCTCATCCATCATGCTTGATTTCTTTGGTTCTTCAACACTCCTTGAAATCTTCGTCACTTCCAAGTTCTCAAGCGATTCTGAATTTGTTCGACTCAACATCATTGTTGTTGAAGATTCGTAGCCATAACAATAAGAAAACAGTTGTTCTTGATTATTGTTATACAGTGTCATTGTATTATTATACATCATCAAAGTTCAATTGCACCACAACTTTGACAATAATACTATGGTGATATATATCACCCTGATGTAATTTTAGATAGTGGTAAGAATGAGGTTCGTAAGACTTGTGAAAGAAATTGAATTTAGATTTATTTAAACTAAAAGTAGAGAAAATTTTAATCCAGATTTGTTTTTTTAGAGTGAAAATAACCAAGACACTAGATTCCACTATTACACATGAATAAATGATGATAAAAATTCAAAAAATCTAATTATTTTTAAAATCTCTTTTTCTTAATTCACAAATTATCAAGCATATTCTCAAACATTAATTGTATCCCTTAAGCATAGATTATCTAACCAAAGCATAACCTATCTAATTGAATCACAACTAATTAGGAAAAATTATGCAAATAATTAAAATTCTGCAAAGCAGTAATTTGAGTGAATTATAAATTGCAAAATTAGAGAAAAGTAAAATAATTACCAATTATTCATGCAACAATAGCTTCCTCCATGCCTTGGTTACGCAAGAATTAGCTCATCATTATCATGGAAATATGCTCAAAATTCATCTTTATTAATGCTCAAAAATGGTTCTCAAATGATGAAAATAGGAGAAAAATTGATAAAAACCGGGTTTGTAACACTTTTGTTCGTTACAAACCGAGTTGTTACAGAGAACGATAAAAATGAAGTGTTGTTGACACTGTCGCAATACGACCCACAAACAGTTGTCGTTGTCACTATTGAAGAACGACGGTTACCTTGCGTCCAATGTTCTTCGTGTTCTTCACAGCAGCAGAAAATGGAGTTTTTTCTGCCACTTGATTTCTCGACTCTCTGGTTCTTCCTAACTGCTCCCAACTCTCTCTATACCCCCTCTAAGTCTCCCAGGGACTCTATTTATACCAAAAACAGGCGTTGAATCTCCTCCATTAATTCCGAAATATTCACAATATCTTTTATTCATGATACGGGAATAATCAAGATTTTCATTCTCTGTTTAGCTCCTCCACGCGTTTTTAGAAGTCCAATCTCCTTATTTGTATCCATTACGGTCTAACACACTCCAAACTCGTGCATTACAGGCATCGAACTCACTGTAATTCATGTTATCCCGTGAAAATGTGTGTAACTCTGTTTTGCTCCATGCGATGATTACAGCCAATTCTAATCCAAACAGACACCCATAACAGCTTTCTATGGTCATATCACGTCTACCCATTAAGTTTCAGGGATTGAATCTCACTAAATCACGTCCAAAAATCGATCGAAAATTTGACAGAGAAATAAGTTTATTTTCCCGCCAAAAATATTCTTTTGAATTTGAGAAGAACATGTCCTCCCCCTAATCCTGCACGGGTGTCCCTTTAGCACTTGTCTTATGGGGTGCAAATAGTAATTTTTGGGCGTAGACAGTAATTTTTCCGGGATTCCTCCGACACATTTTTGGGGTGCTTCCGGTGCATTTCTGGGGTGCCTTTAGTACTCTATCCTGGGGTGTAAAACACCACTTTTCGAGCCAATTTCGCCGCAAGAGCTTATTTTTCTAAAAATACCTACAAAGACATAAAATAACAAAATAAATACAAAATCGAACACTAACAATATATACAATTGAGACATATTAGACACAATAATGCGTCTATCACACCCCCCCTTAGTCAATACTTCATCTCACAATGAAAACCACTCCCCCTTACATAATGATCCGTAAACCATATGTATGTAGTGTGAACTACAAAATAATTCTCCCCCTTTTTGTCAATATAAATTTGCAAAGGTACGAAAACTTATGGGACCATAATGAAATTCTCATAGAGATACTTCATTACTAAAAAGGAACATATCAACTTTGTTTCGATAATTTCACATAGTCGAAACTTAGTGTATTCATCAAGTAGTTAATAAAGATACAAGATAACTCCTACAATATTACATAGCCGCACTCCCCACAAAGATTTGGCAATTAAGCACAAGTTCAGTTAAGAACTCTCCCCCATAAAATGTCATTCCCGAAAGAACAACAAGAGCGACCTTACTTTTACAAGAAAATAAGGATTTCTTTGGACATTAAAAAAATTACATGAAACATGAATTTGTATCCAGAAAACTCAATTAAATTAATCCACAGGGAACCTCATAGATTAATTTAATCGGAATTGCTCATCATAAGAAACTTACGGAGCCATACAGTACTTTCACATAGAAGTGGATCAGGGAAAGATCAATACTACGGAATATTCAAAAAATCATCTATTTTCCATCAATATTTGCATAATGAAACAGTAGACTTAACTCTTGGTCATATATGGAATAATCACAATTCACGGACGTAAACACTCATATCCCATAACATATTATTGCAATATATAAAACCAATAAAGATTAATACTGCAAAATCATCTTACAAATAACTTAGAATTTAAATAAATAAATCTAAAAACATTGCAAGATGATAAAATCGTTGGCAATAGCTATGTGTAATCACAACCAAACCCTAGTTATTCTTCTTAAACATAAGAAAATAAATTCTTTAACCAGAAGTTTCATAGACATTGTAGAGCTTTCTCAGAGCATCTAATGAGAATTCCTTCTCATTATTGAAAAAGCCATTGATTATTGGATCATTAAATTCCTCCAAATATTCAGAAATATAAGTTAACTCACTAAGATCTCTTTTCATATCACACAAAGTGTTCTTTGTGAGAGACAACATTTTTTCATAGTGGGCTATCTTTTTCATCATTTGTAGATCTCTCCTTTTTCTTCTTTGAGGATTGGATTCCTTCACAAAGATACAAATTAACTGCTTCCACTGCATCTCTTTTTGTCATCTCTCTAGTTACAGGAGCCATGATACTGTATCTTTCAAAGAAAACTAGTGAAGGGTATTTTGATCACAAATGAATATAAATAGAGCTTTGGATAATCCAAACCCTAAAGGACTTTGAAAAAGTCTTCACGGTTAACAATCCACCATCTATTTTTGGAGAGAAAATATTCAGTTGCAGATCTTAACTTTCGTAACCTTAAAAAAAAACAAATGAAAGGAAAATAACAACTATTCAAGACTTGAGCAACCTTGGTGCAATCCTCATATTCTCAAGCTAATACAGAGGACGCATACATTACTACAATTAAGTAAAAATGGAGAGAGCAGAATGCTCACATCTTGTGTCACATGGTGACATACCAAGGTTTGTTATATAAACACACTTCTTACCTCGTATGACTCTGGTTCGCTTAGCCTTCTTGTCTTCAGGAGTTCCCTGTCGGTTACCCATGGACAAATTCATCCTTTGCATGTCATTCTAAAGTTTGAAAATTCTTTTGTTGTTCCTCTTGAATTTCCAACACTTACTTTGGACATGATTCGAATTTCCACAAAACAAACAATTCATAGAAGAATCTTTGTTTTGCCGAATTGATTCATGTTTATGACAACTTTCAACATCCATGATTCCAGAATCGGCTGGAACAAAGGAGTTGTTTGAGCTTGCAGTCTTTCTTTTGGATCCTAAACCATTTGTGTTACCAAAATACTTCTGACCAAATAACATTGCGAGATCTTGTCAGAGCTTCCAGACAACCTTTGCAGGTCACATTTAAGAGTATTAATCTCTTTCTCCTTAGAGATAGGGTTCTGGTGAATTCATCATTAACACAATCAATCTCAAGATTCTTCACCTGAAGTGATGATTCAAGTTTCTCCATCAAACCCTTCAAATGAAGATTTCTTGATGAATTTTAAAATATCATTGTCAGACTCGTATTCAGAATCAGAATTCGAGTTAATAGAGTTTCTGCTGAGAGAGCAGTGTTCTCTGTGCAGAATTCAGAAGTATGCATATTCATGACATGTTGATTTGAATTCAATTCTCGTATTGAGTCATCTGAAGCAACAAAGAGACGGAGAGTCGTTTCTCATATATTTCTTTTTTCTTCACGAAATCCTTGACCTTTGTGTTAGAGCATTGCTCAGTCGAACTCGCAAGCGTTGTTATCTAAAGCTTGTTTGTCAAGTTTAATAGTCAAAACTATAAGTCTTGATTTTTAGTCTATTTATAGCTAAGTCTCAGATTAGGATAGAATGTGTAGTTGAGCATTAGACTTCACAGCGTTCATCGATTGAAGACGAAGAACTACTAAGGGGAGCTTGTGGAACTTCATCAACAAAAGGTATGTGGAGACTTGAACTCATCTATCACTCAGAAAGTCTATTTCTACTCTATCTTCTTTTTGAGACAAAAGTCGTATAGCTATATAGAATTTAGTTTATACTTATTTAATATTTCGAGATGAGTTTAACTCGCTTACATATTTCTCGAAATGTGTGTTGGTAATCTTTTTCTTTAACCAAGTTCATCTTATGTTCTTGACGAAAGTCAAAAGATGATCATGTAAAAACCGTCTGGTAACATGTTACATGATTTGTGTGAAACAATCATTTGATGTAGAATCGGAATGTTTCGTATTGATTATTTGATCACTTGAAAATTGCTTTGAAGCTGATAGTTTGTGTGAGACAGCTATTGTCGTCTTCTAAGAATGTTTCAATGATTGAAATGGGAGTTTATAACGATTAACCATGATTGGATATAAGCGCAGTATGCGTACTTGCTGTTGTCCAAAACCGGAAATCTAGTATGCATACCCGTATGCGTACTGGTAGGTCATTGGAAGTCGGGGAGCTAATGTATGCATACCCGTATGGGTACTGGCGAAGTTAGTTGAAGTCCGTGAACTTTAGTATGCGTACCCGTACGCAAACTATATTCAACTGAGTTAAGATGTGAACAACAATATGTGTACCTGTTTGCATACTGGCGAACACAGTCCAAGTCCGGCTACTTAGGTATGCGTACCCGTTTGCATACTTGAGTGAGTTAAGTTCTAAAATTGGTTTATTCGTGAACAAATACATTTAACAATAAGGAATGCAATCTTTTACAAACCATGGCTATAATGTTCATGAATTGATTCAAGTGAATCAAAACCGATATTGCTTCAATTGTGTCTTGCATACTTCTATGAGAATATAAACAATTGAACAACTCCATACCTAGTTTCATTTGAGTCATTTGAACTAGTTGTGATTGAGATGAACAAGGTTGATAAGAAAGTATTCATATGGCTAACTTCGGTTAACTATTGTTGAGCCAACTATGTCTACACGTTTTGGTACGGTTACCATATCTAAATGAAGGCACATTTCAATTGTGCATAACAAGCTAAGTTCGATCTAATGGTTGAATGACATTATCTTGAATCTAATCAGGTTTTCATCTTACAGTGAATATTGAATGCTTTGTTACCAAGGTAACATTGATTGCAAACCCTGATTTGAAGACTATATAAGGGAGAACTCTAGCAACTGGGAAACCTAATCCCCACACCTTCTGTGTGATACTAGTTGCGACTAGAGTCGATTCTACTTTAACATTAGGTTTTCTCCAAAACCCAATAGATTAACGACTTGAAGACTTCATATGGATTGTAAAGCCAAACCCAACTATTTTCTCTGTAGTTGCGTGTTCTGATCTTACTTTGTTCTATAGTATTGAGTACTATCTTCTCTAAGATTTGCTCGAGATTTATCTCCGATAGGTAAGATATAAAAACTAGTCACAAACATCTCCGTCTCATCGTTTGTGATTCCACAATATCTTGTTTCGCTTCTATACGATTAAGATTATTATGAGGTGATTGATATTATTAGGCTGTTTTTCGGGAATATAAGACCGGTATATCAATTGGTTCTTGTTCACCTTGATTAATCAAAAGACAGAACAAAAACTCATAGGTATTTCTATGGGAGACGGATTTATCTATTCCTATAGACTTTTCTGTGTGAGAAAGATTTGCTTAACAAGTCTTCGACTTTGGGTCATAGCAACTCTTAGTTGTGGATGAGATCAGCTAAGGGAATCAAGTGCGTAGAATTCGACGTGGTTCAAGAGACGTAAGGAACACGACTGTACCTTGATTAGTGTGAGATTTATTAGGGCTCAACTACATTCTAGTCTTGTTTCATCAATGTTGCTATCTCAAACTTGTTTGTCAAGTTTAGTTGATCAAAACTATAGTCTTGATTTTTAGTCTACTTATAGCTATATCTCGGACTAGGATAAAATGTGTAGTTGAGCTTTAGACTTCACGTCGTTCTTCGATCGAAGAAAAAGATCTACTGAGGAGGGCTTAGAGGAACTTCATCAACAAAAGCTATGTGGAGACTAAAACTTATCTATCACTCAGAAGTCTATTTTATTCTATTATATCTCCTATTGAGACAAAGTCGTATAGCTATATAGTCTTTCGTATTATACATATTTGATATTTCGATCAGAGTTTAACTCGTTTATCTATTTCTCGAAATATGTGTTGGAAGCTTTTTGCTTTAGCTACGTTCATCACTATTCTTGACGTGTTTAGTTGGAAACAATTTATTTGTTGGAAACTAAATTATAAGTCAAAAGATGATCATGTGGAAATTTCCTTGAAACATCTTACATGATTTGTGTGAGACAATCATTTGATGTCGACTTGGAAAGTTTCGTATTGATCATTCGATCACTTGAAATTAGCTTATGAGCTAATGGTTTGTGTGAGACTGCCATTGTCGTCTTCTAAGAATGTTTCAATAATTGAAATGGGAGTTTAGAACAAAAACCCTTGTATGGATACATTACAGTATGTGTACTTTGTAACCAAATTGTTTTGGTATAATTCATGTTCGGAAACCAAGTTTGCATACCAGTATGTGAACGGTTTTAACTGAAAAGTCCGAGAACCAAGTTTGCATAACAGTATGCGAACGGTTCTACCTGAGTTAGGTCCGGGACAACTCTTTGCGTACTCGTTTGCAAACTGTTGGACAAGAAAAGTACGGAACTAAAGTTTGTGTACCCGTTTGCAAACTGTTGGAAGTCTGGAACTCAAGTTTACGTATTCGTTTGCAAACTGCTGGAAGTCCGGAACTCAAGTTTGCGTACTCGTTTGCAAACTGTTAGTATAAAACGTGCTTCTGACAAATCGGTGAATTTTTCTCTCTCGAAACTGGTGTTGTGCTCATCATTTTCATTGATTTCAGGTGTAGATTGTTAGTTGTTATGCATTCATTCCTTCAGGTGATTTCATTTTTATCAATGATTGAGTTAAGTTGTTGAATCTGATCACTTAACTCTGTCGGATAATTCTAATATTCATTCAGATTTTGAGATTTAAAAAAATCTCAGATCGGAAAATTCTTTTGATAATATTAATGCTAGTACTTCAGTTTATATTCCTGATGTTGTGATTGATTAAAGTTTGGATGAATGGAGATATAGCTTAATTGGTAGATTGGATTTAGTTAAGCTTAAATTTCTTGTAGCCGAGTCAAATTTGAGGAAGCAATGGAAGTTCAAGGGTAATTGTCAATTCATTCCAATCGGAAAGGGTTTCTTTATCATTAAGTTCGAAAATGGAGAAGATATGAAGATGATCTATTAAGGTTACTGGGAAGTTGACTCACAGACCCTAAGACTTAAATTCTGGGAAAGAGATTCTAAACCAGAATTACAAAAAACTTATAGTGCTTTTGTTTGGGTGGTATTTCCAGGGTTGTGTATTGAGTATTGGAAGGAAAATTTTGTAATGGCAATGGGAAGTAAAATTGGAAGACCTATTTGTGTAGATGAAACAACATTGAAGAAGGAAGCAGGTTTTTATGCTAGTATACTGGTTAAAATAGATTTAGCAAAGGTAATACCTAATAAAATTTGGGTGGAATCGAAGTATGGAAAATTTGAACAAGAGGTTCGATTTAGTAAACTTCCTAAATTCTGTAATCACTGCAGAGTCATAGGTCATTATGTAGTAGAATGCCATATTAAAAGAAAAGAACAATCTCAGAAGGATGATCATGTTCATCAGCAGAAATGGAGATATACTCCTAAAAAACACTCATAATAAAAATTCAGTTGGATTTGTTATCTGTTTTAATTCTCAAAAAATTGTTGAAGCAAGTGTTAGAGCATATGAAGTAGTAAATTCAGTTGGTATACCACTTATTTGCCAAGATAATTTAAATAAGGAGAAGAATAGTGGTTTTACTGGAATTTTGGAATCTTCTAAAGAATCTCCAGCTTTATCAGTGGAGAAAATGCTTGCACTAAATCAAAGTATTCCTTCCTTAAATTCTAATGTGGGGGTTATAGTTCCAGCATCATTGGAAGAATTGGTTAAGGTAGATACTGCTCAGGTTTTATCTAATATTCAGTATGAAGTTGGAAATATTAAGGAATGGAAAGATGTTTCAGGTAAAGCTCCTAAAGCAAGAAAGTTAAACATTCAGGGTGATGGTGGTAAGAATTTTTCCTCTCCTAGTAAATTTAATACTCTAATTGAGGTGGTAGAGAAATAGGATCCGTTTTCTAGAGCAGTTGCTAAACCTATAAAGGTAAACTGGTGAAAGGGATACCAAATGTAACTACTAGGAAGCAAGCAAGCAATTCAGTGAAACCAATTTCTGGTGTGGGGAGTTCTAGTACTTCCCAAAACTCTCAATCTCAATGAAAGTCCTCTATTGGAATGTCAGAGGCTTGAGAAGAGCTCAAGCCAAAGACAAACTTAGAAGTTTAGTAAGTAATTTTAATCCCTCTTTACTTTGGGTGGCTGAACCAAAAGTAAGAGCTTCTAGTAGTATTCTGAGACAAATAAAATTAACAGGAATGAATCAAATGGTAATACATTATTCTAGTGATACATTAAAGGGTGATATATGGTTTTTTTTGGCATACTTCAATATTTGTTCCTTCAGTGATTTGTACAACAATACAAGCAATAACAGTTCAAGTAGGGGAAGTATTAGTTACAGGTGTTCATGATGCTTTCCTTACTCTAGAATGAAGAGTACTATGGAAGGGATTACTTAATATCAGTGAACTGTAGATGCCTTGGTTGATGATAGGGGATTTCAATGTGGTTCTTACCTGTGATGAGAAAAAGGGAGGTAGAGTCCCATTAAGAATATCCATGCAGGATTTCAGAGATTTTCTTGAATCATGTAATTTGGTACAAGCCCCCAAGTCAGGAATTCAATTCTCTTGGTGTAATAATAGGGTAGGTAAGAAGAGAATTTCGTGTGATTTAGATAAAGCTTTCTTCAATATAAAATGGTTGGAGAAGTACGAAGGATGGATCTACAAAGTGGGTGTTAGAGGTACATCAGACCATGGAGCATTGTTGGGAGGATTTGTTAATATTTCAAGACCAAGTAACATTCCATTTAAGTATCAACCAGTGTGGACTTCACATCCAAATTTCATTAAAGTCATTCAGGAATCATGGGAAGAAGATTGTTATGGGAATCCAGCTTTCTGCTTTACCAGTAAATGATAAGCACGTAAGTGTGACGCATTTTCACCCATAACTACATTATCTGGGACTCATTTTATTTCTAATAGAGTTGTTTTAAGTCTTTTCTAGGGAATAAGCTCTTGCGGCAAAATTGGATCGAAAAGTGGTGTTTTACACCCCAGGATAGAGTACTAAAGGCACCCCAGAAATGCACCGGAAGCACCCCAAAAATGTGTCGGAGGAACCCCAGAAAAATTATGACCAGCTGTTGAGCGGGTCTACCTTAGGAATTTACTTTTATGATCAGCTGTTGAGCGGGTCTACCTTAGGAATTTACTTTTATGATCAGCTGTTAAGCGGGTCATCAAAAAACAAAAAATGTAAAAATAATAATTATTGGGTGCAAATAGTAATTTTTGGGTGTAGATAGTAATTTTTCCGGGGTTCCTCCGACACATTTTTGGGGTGCTTCCGCTGCATTTCTAGGGTGCCTTTAGTACTCTATCCTGGGGTGTAAAACACCACTTTTCGAGCCAATTTTGCCGCAAGAGCTTATTCCCTAGAAAAGACCTAAAACAACTCTATTAGAAATAAAATGAGTCCCAGATAATGTAGTTATGGGTGAAAATGTGTCACACTTACGTGCTTATCAAATTCCCCCACACTTACATTTTGCTAGTCCTCGAGCAAAACCTCAAGACCCGCTCAACAGCTGGTCATTTGCGTAACACCAAGAGAGACCCTCTCAACAGCTGGTCATGTGAATCAAAAGAATAGACCCACTCAACAGCTGGTCATTTGTGTAACATAGAGAAAGACCCGCACAACAGCTGGTCATAAGAAAACAAAAATAATAGACCCGCTCCACAGCTGGTCATATCAAAAAAAAAAAAAAAAAAAATTTTGGTCATTTGTGTAACATAGAGAAAGACCCGCTCAACAGCTGGTCATAAGAAAACAAAAATAATAGACCCGCTCCACAGCTGGTCATATAAATATTTTTTTTTTTTTTTGATTATCCGCTCAACAGCTGATCATAAAAGTAAATTCCTAAGGTAGACCCGCTCAACAGCTGATCATAAAAGTAAATTCCTAAGGTAGACCCGCTTAACAGCTGGTCATAATATGATAAGGAAACTCCTACAAAAATAAACAAAAAGTTAATCAGTAAACTAAAAAGACTGAAAAATATTTTGAAAAATATTTTGAAAAAAATGGAATTGGGAAGTATTTGGTGACCTTAGAGTTAAGGTAAAAAGTAGAGAAGAGAAGGTTCTAGCTGCTTCTTTAGAGTCTGATGCAGATCCAAAGAATATTGAGTTACTTAATAAATTATTGACTGCAAGATGGGAACATGATTTAGCAGCTCAACAATACAATGAATTGATCAGGACAAAATCAAGAATTCAATGGGTTAAGGAAGGTGGATCTAACACTGCATTTTTTCATACAACCATGAGGATAAGGAAAGCTTACAACAACATTTCTGAACTGGAAGATACAGAAGGTAATCTTGTAACTGATCAAGAACAAATTTATAATATTTTAGTTTCTCATTATAAAAATAAATTTGAAAAGAAGAATGTGGCATTTGATGAAGATTTATTTGAAGTCATTCCTAAAGTTTTAACTGATGAAGATAATGTGGTCCTTGATGCTATCCCTTCTCAAGATGAAATTAAAAGTGCAGTTTTTGGAATGAATGCAAATAGTGCACATGGACCAGATGGATTTCCTGGGAGTTTTTATAAATTTGCTTGGGAGATAATTGGATTGGAATTCGTGGAGGCTATACAATATTGCTGGAGTAACAGGTTCATACCCAGAGGTTTCAATTCTAATTTCCTGTTTCTACTTCCTAAAGTTAAGGGATCCAAGAAGGCTGAGCATTTTAGACCAATAGGTCTAGCAAACTTTAATTTTAAAATTATTACTAGAATTATAACAGATAAAATTAGTGTTGTAATTGGGAGAATGGTTTCAGAGCAATAAGGTGCATTCATTAAAGGTAGAAATATACATGAACAGATTGTATTAGCATCTGAATTAGTGAATGAACTAGAGGTTAAAAGAAAGGGAGGAAATGTTGGACTTAAAATAGATATTACTCAAGCATATGATTCTTTGACCTGGAACTTTCTGTTTGAAGTGTTGAGAAGATTTGGTTTTTATGAACTTTGGATTCAATGGTTAAAAAAGATTTTTGAATCAGCTAGAATATCAGTTCTTGTAAATGGGGGTCCTTGGGTTTTTTTTGATGTGGGTAGAGGATTGAGACAAGGTGATCCTATCTCACCAATTCTTTTTATGCTAGCAGATGAAGTCTTGAGCAGGAACAAAACCAAATTAGTGCAACAAGGAAAAATTCAAGCAATGGTCAACAGGGGAGGATGCCAGCCAACACACCTTATGTTTGCTGATGATATTTTCATTTTCATGTAATGGAAATAAAAAGACTTGGGAGAATTTGATGACTGCACTTCTAAAGTATCAAAATAACTCTGGTAAAGAAGTAAATAAAGTCAAAAGTAAATGCTTTGTGGGAGGAGTTTCAACAGCTAGGAAGCAAGGAATTGCAGATTTTTTACAGATGGAACTATCCTTTTTCCCTGACAAATATTTGGGAGTTATACTCAATCCAGGGAGAGTATAAACACAACAAGTATGGGGAATGGTGCAAATTATGCAAAAGATGCTAGCTGGATGGATGGGAAAGTTGTTAGCTTTCTCAGCAAGACTTACTCTGGTTAAGTTTGTTCTATGTAGTATGCCTATATACACTATGGATGTTTATAAATGGCCTAAGTCAGTTATCCAAACTTGTGAAATAATTATCAGAATTTCTTGTGGTCAGGCGATCCAGCAGTGAAGAAACTAATTACAGTAAAATGGGATTAAGTGAATGCTCCTGTGGAGGAAGGTGTTTTGGGGTTAAGAAGACTAAAAGTAATGAACAAAGCTTTATTGATGAAACTGCTATGGAAGATAGAAAATAAAGATGCAGAATGGACTTTATTTATGAGAGCCAAATATAATATAAGAATGGTGTTTGGATCAAATACTACAAACAATCTTCTATTTGGCCTGGGATCAAATGGGTAATGTCTAAAATGCATGAAGGAAGTAGATGGATTGTGGGGGATGGTCAAAGGTTATCTGTTTGGAGGGATAAGTGGATTAAAGAATATGCTTTACTTGATAGGCATGCTGAGGATGATTATGTAATACAAAATGCTGATCTTAGGGTGAAAGATCTAATCTAGAATGGTGAATGGATAATTCCATCTCCAATGGTAAAATACTTTGATGTTAGTGAACTGCCAGTTTTAATGAATGAACAGGATAATAAAGTTTGGATAAATGATATGACTGGGAAGTTTACAGTGGCTGGTGCATCTCAGATGATAATAAAAAAAAATATAAAGTTGTGACATGGGAAAAACAGGTATGGCAACCGTTTATTCATCCTTATACTTCTAGTAATTTATAGAAAATCTTTAGAGGAGCTTGTGCAACTGAGGAGACAGTTAGGTAAAAAGGTTTCTCCACTGTATCTAAATGTTATCTTTGTGTAAATAATCAAGACACAATGAGCCATATACTCTGGTATTGTGGTTTTAGTGAACAGATATGGCATTGGTTGAGTGGAATTTTTAACTATTCAAGTCCAACAAGTTTTGAGAAGGTTGTGGATGTGATCAAAGGTAAAAGCCCTGCAATCAAGGAAGTATGGTATAACAGTGCATTTAATACAATGGTGGAGCTTTGGTTTACAAGAAACTCTGTAATTCATGATGTGACTCCAAATGTGGAAAAATTTAAACAGAGAATAATAAGGATTACAGGTGAATGCAGTGCAAGAATGAGAGGAGAGATGTGGGGGACTATGTATGATTTACAGATACTGTTGTTTTTTGGCATCTCAAGGATTAAAGCTAAAACTGCAAGAGTGAAATAAGGCTTCTTTAAGCTGCCTGTGCTAAACCAAATACTAATAAGTTGTGATGGAGCATCAAAGGGTAATCCAGGGATAGCTGGGTTAGGATTTATTGCAAGAAACATTTCAGGGGACTTCATTGGAGCTGCTTAATGTGGATTGAGAATAACAACTAATTACTTAGCATAAGTTATGGCACAGATAGTGGCAAGAAAATGGCCTGCTAACAAACATTTTCTGGAGGTATGTTTTAATCTGGATTTACAGGAAGTATTGGTGGCTTTTCAAATAACAAAGTACCGTGTATTGTTAAAAGTAGATGGGAAAGGATTAAGAATCAAATCCCAATAATCAGTTTGAGACATTCATACAGAGAAACCAATTTCTCTGTTGACAAAATGGCAAAGAAATGAGTCTTATTAAATAGAGGTGTCATCCAGTACTATGATGCAAAGCCACAATTCCTTGGAAAATTGGAAAATAAAGAGGACATGTATTTTAGATTCTCCTAAAGGAAACTGAATATTTCGTAACTTGTATTTTTTCAGTTTTTCAGTTTCTTTGTTTTTCACCTTAATGCGCCTTGGAGAACTGGGCTTATAGTTGTAATTTTGAAAAGCTTTGAGTAATAAAATTCATGATTTAGAAAGAAAAAAAAAGTGTTCAGGTTCTATAATCGGTTAACTATATTTTTCATACTCATGAAAAAATACATTTATAAATTAAGGAATGCAATCTTTGTAAACCGTGGCTAAAATGTTCATGAACTGATTCTTGATTAAGTACTTTGTATAATCATAATTCAAACCGATTTTGAGTCAATTGATTCATAAATACTTCTATGAAATGATGAACAATTGATCAACTCTATTGAGACACAAATAGATTCATTTGATTATCTTTCATGATTGATTGATCATCATAGTTGATCTAGATGTGTTAGATAAATGTGGTTAAGACAAAAGTGTTCATGTGGATAACTTCGGTTAACTACTATTGATCCAAATCAATATATGCGTTTAGGTACGGTTACCCATATCTGAACATAGGTATTTTTCATTTGTGTGTAACAAGCTAAGACCATCTAACGATGGAGAGATATTTCTTTGGTATTAAGAAAACTTAGCTTGAATCTTAAATCAGGATTTCATCTAACGGTGAATATTGAATGCTTTGTTTCTAAGCTAACTTAGATTTGAAGAAAACCCTGATTTGAAAGCTGTATAAGGGAGAACTCTAGCAACTGGAAAACTTAATCCCCACACTTCTGTGTGATACTAGTTGCGTACTAGAGTCGATTCTCCTTTAGCCTAGGTTTTTCCTAAAACCATTATATATTAACGACTTGAAGACTTCATTGGGATTCTAAAGCCAGATCCAACTATTTTCTCTGTAGTTGCGTATTCTGATCTTACTTGTTATATCGTATTGAGTACTATCTTCTCTAAGATTTGCTCGAGATTTATCTCCGATAGGTAAGATATAAAAAGTAATTACAAATCTTTTCGTTATATTCTTTGTGATTCCGCAATAACTTGTTCTACTACCATAAAGTGAAGTTATTGTGAGGTGATTGATAATTTAGGCTTCACTCGGTGTTGTAAGACCGTATTATCAATTGATTCTTGTGCACCTTGATTTCTCATAAAAAGGAATAAAACTTCATAGGTATTTAAGTGGGAGACAGATTTATCTATCAGAATAGACTTATCTGTGGGAGACAAATTTGTTTATAAGTCTTCTACTTTGGGTCGTAGCAACTCTTAGTTGTGGGTGAGATCATCTAAGGGAATCAAGTGCGTAGAATCCAGAGTGATTAAAGAGGCGTAAGGAACGTGAATGTACCTTGATCAATGTGATATTGGTTAGGGATCAACTACATTCCAGTCGGAAGTTAACTTGTAGTAGGCTAGTTTCTGTAGCGGCTTAATACAGTGTGATGTTCTAGGTCCCAGGGTTTTTGTGCATTTGCAGTTTCCTCGTTAACAAATTTTATGGTGTCTCTGTGTTATTTCTTTTCTGCATTATATTTGTTTATATAATTGAAATATCACAGTTGTGCGTAGTTCAATCAATTGGTAAATCCGACCTTGCTTGTTGGGTAGGAATTGAGTGGCACTTAGATATTGGTCTTTGGTACTATCCAAGTTATTTCTCATATCAATCAGGCTCACATATTCCTATCTGTTCGATTGCAGATTGTATTGAGAAATAGAGATACAACTCTTGGATATCTTTCCTTGTTTGAGTCTGACTGTCTTGTTGATTCTCTTGGAATTATATTGGAGTTTGTTCCATTCAGATTGTCGAACGAAATATTGGGTGTGGTTGTTAGACCCTCGCTTTTTCAATATTGATTCTAGAAGTGAATGATGAAAATAGCTGATCAAAAAGTGTTCATCCGGCTAACTTCGGTTAACTATTATTGAGCCAACTCAATAAAGGTACGATTTACCCATATCTGAATAAAATTCGTTTGTGTATATCAAGTTAAACAGAGGAGATTGAATGTTTATTTTCTAAGCAGAATTATCTTGAATCTTAAGTCAAGTTTTCATCTAACGGTGAATATTGATTACTTTGTTACCAAGATAACTTAGCTTTATTTCTTAGCAAACCCAGATTTGAAAGACTATATAAGGAGAGCCTCTCGCAACTGGGAAATATAATCCCGACACTTCCGTGTGTCCTAGTTGTATACTAGAGTCGATTCTCCATTAACCAAGGTTTCCACTTCTTCTGAAAACCATTCTAGGGTTAACGACTTAAATACTTCATTTGGGATTCATGAAGCTAGCTCCAACTATTTTCTTTGCAGTTGCGTATCTTGATCTTACTTTTTCTATCATGTTGAGTATAATCTTCTCTAAGATCATCTCGAGATTTATCTCCGATAGGTATGATATAAAAGTAATTACAACATTTTCTTCGTCTCAGACTCTTGTAATTCAGCAATAACTTCTTCTGTTAATCAGTTAGGTTATTGTGAGGTGACTAATATTCTAGGCTGCACTCGGTGTTGTAAGACCGGATTATTATTTGTGTTTCATGTTCACCTTGATCTTTATCTAAAGACGAAAACCAAAAAGAATAAACATTTCTTTGGGAGACAGATTTGTTTATAAGTCTTCGACTTTGGGTCGTATCAACTCCTAGGCTATAAAGGACGTTAGCTAGGGGAATCAAGTGCGCAGTGTCTTGCGAGATTCAAGAGGAGTAAGGAACGTGACTGTAACTTAATTGGTGTGATACTTGGTTAGGGATCAACTACATTCCAGTCCGAAGTTATCATGTCAGTAGGCTAGAGTCTGTTACGGCTTAATACATATGGTGTTCAAGTTTAGACTAGGTCCCAGGTTTTTTCTTCATTTGCGGTTTTCTCGTTAACAAAATTTCTGGTGTCTGTGTTATTTCTTTTCCGCATTATATTTTATTTATATAATTGAAATATCACAGGTTGTGCGTTGATCAAGCACAGTTGTTAAATCCAAGATTTTTTGTTGGATAAAACTTGATCGACACTCAGATATTGGTCTTTGGCACCATCTGAGTTTTTTTCATATCAATCAGACTCACGTTTCATATTTTATTGAATTGAGAAAGAGATAAAGCTCTTTGATATCTTTCCTCGATTGAGTTTCATTAAGTTGTTACTCTCGGAATTTTATTGGAGTTTAGTCCATACAGGTTGCCGAACGAAAAATTGGGTTTGGTTGTTATACCCATGCGTTTTCAGATTATGTTACACCGTTCATAATAATGGTTGGATCATACCAAGACTCCTCCTTTTGAATAGGCGAATTATTCAAACGATTCTCCAAGGGCTGCTCATCTTTTTCCATTTCTTCCTTAATTTGATTCATGTTTTTTCTTAAGTTGTTAATGCCCTCTTGAAGTTCTTGGAGTGTATCTTCAGTATTTTTATAATATTCTCCCGCATTTTGAATATATCGATTCAACTTTTGATTATCCCGATCCAAGTTATCCATAAATTGGTGCATTAGGTATGCCAGACTAGAAGAATTATCATTAGAAGCACAACTATCCCGCCATGGTTGCTCACTTACATACCCGTCAAAAGGTTGTTGATATGCATGAGAGTATCCATACGTTTTTGTAGGGCATTGATCGTAACCAAATGATCGTTTTTTATTTTACCCATGGTATGGTTGGTAGTTGTCATAAAACTGAGATTTATAACCGTATTGACTAGTGTTAAATTGACTACCATTGTGATATAATTGATGTTGTACACCGTACATGTTATTTCCAAATGGAAACATGACGATGATACAAAATTGTAGGAATTAAAATTAACTAAACCTAAAAAAAATATAAAAAAATATGCACACAAATTGTTTATAGAATATATCCCCCATTCTATAAGGGTTACGAATACTGTTAATCCATTGTGAACACAAAAAAATAAAATAAAAAATAAAAACTAGAAGAAAAATCCAAAAACAAAGGTACTTAAAAAAACTAACAACGAAAAGCTACCGACTGCTCCCGGCAGGGCGCCAAAATTTGATGTGCGTCGTTTACACAACAAATTAATTCACTTCTTTCCACATAATTAACTGGTAATATAATGGCAAGGAGTTCGTTCCTACGAAGAGTAGTGAGATTTTAGTTGTTAAAAGTAACCAAATTGAGGGTTTTTGGAAGTTTCATGTGCTCATCTGGTCATCCCCGTTTCCCAAAGTTTCATGCGCTCCAGGAGATCACAGGTTCGAGCCTCCAATGGCGTAATATTGCAGGAATTAACATGGAAGGTAGAGTTAGCTTGCGCCCCTTGTGACATAATCTCAGCCCCCCACCCCCCCCCACCCCCCCCCCACCCCCCCATCCGCTTCGGCTCCCTTGGATAGGTTACCCATGAGGCTTGCTGGTAGGCTAGCACGCCAACCTGTTCAATTAATGTAGTAGTACGTTGTTGGAGCTTAGCTTGTTAGGCTTCCAACTAGTTAATGTAATATTATTTATCAACCGGAATAAGTAAAATAATATATTTTATAAAAGAAAATATAAAAGATTGATTTGGAGACACTATGAAGAAAGCCGATTAAGGAATCTTCGTCGTCACTGAACCGAAACTTAATTAAATACAAGTTTATTTATTGTTGAATTCATATATTTTCACCAACTGTAGGATAGCAATAAGCTCTGCTATCCCCAGAATTCCTGTTGTCACTAGACATGGAGGCGCTCGACTACAAGATTCTATCCATCTGAGCAACCATGAATAGGCTCTCAAGGTGTAACCCAGTCGAATGCATTAAAATTAGGTTGATCCAAGCATCATACGCATAAGATCGATCTTCTTATTAGTATCATCTCTATGCACAATTGCTTAACAGAATTCCTTTGTTAGCTTTTGCGATTTACTATTTATGTAAAGAGTTGAGTGACAATCACACGTATCACCAACCCCAATACTAGTAGAAGAATTATTATTAGGTATATTCAAATGGCCGATTAAATAACCCAATAATAATCTTAGACACTAAAAATAATAGAGACGATCGACAAGAAAATTAAACTCAAAATAAACTTGTTAAAAGAATTAAATTTCCATTAATCAGGACTTTGAAATCATCCTTAATCAAATACAAATTAACTAGACATAACTGAAAAGTGTATACAAAAGGATTTGTCGCAAGTGATTGGGTTCTTTGAAACCAATATAAGGCTAGAGATAGCCGAGGTTCACATACACTTTTTGGAAGCGATAAAAAATAGAAAAAGAAAAATCTAGGGTTTAAAGGTCCAACCTTCGGTATCTCGGTATGAAAATATGAAAAAGAGACAAAAGACCATGTGTATGTGATCTCAACTGGCATGACTTACCCTATGAACTTGAAGTGGAAGAAGTGATGGTTTTTGGTTCCCTATGCTGCACAGATTAATGTTTTTATTTGTAGGAGTTGTTATCGATTCTAGGTCAAATTCTTCTTCCTTTTTCATGTAAATAATATCTTTATTTATTTATTTCGGCGGAAAATATGTGAAAAGGTGGGAAGTATTGTGAGAAAATGTCGGATTCGCTCTTGTTTCTCCAATTATGTGTTTGGTCAATATTAAGGGTGGATGGTGTTCGTTGTTAAATGGTAAGTTGGATTTTCTCACCTTTCAGGCTTATATAAGTCAGTCCTTTTATTTGCAGGAGTCCCTATCGTGTCTAGGTATAGCTCTTCTTCCTTTTTCGTGTAAATAATATCTTTCTTTATTGAAAATGATATTGCTAGGCCCAAAAAATCAAATTTCCTTCAGATCTGGCCCATAATTAATTATTACGAATTTTAATAATACCAAGACTACCCTTTAGTATTTATATGTACTGAAACTAACTATTAGATTTCATTTTCAGTTTCAGTTTCTCTCTCTCTCGCGTCTCTGCTCTGAAGAATTTTAGGGTTTTCAAATCAAACAGAAGAAAACGATTACAGATGGGAATGATTTTAGCTCTATCGATGTCTATCGATCTCTGCTGATGAGTACAAACCGATGAAAAAATAATTCATTTTAGTTTTCAGATTGAATCTCAGACCAAATCTATACAGATTTTTCTAGGGTTTTCTTTCTTCTCAATTGATTTATAGATTAGTTAATCGATTTAACAGCTCAACCATCCAATCGATTTGATATGAGTCCTTTAATCTGGATTTTTCAGTAGATTCAAAGACATCTCATGTAATCGATTTGGTTCAAATAGGTTTAACAACTGATCATCAATCTACGAATTCAAATCAATCAGTTGATTCCAATTTGTTGTTTCGAAGCTACTTCAGTTAAGGTTTTCGATTTGATTCAATATGTTTTTCTCATTGAGTAGTTCTATTTTCTTATTAGTTTGATTAGGTTTTTTGATTTCTATTTTGGTTGTTCTATTCAGATCGGAACAGAACAATATTAATTTTGATGAATCAACAAGTTTTGATTCTAGGTACGTTTAGATTGTTGTTGTTACTGGTGATGTTGTTGTTTAAGTTGGATTTGTTGATAATACTAGTTGAAATCTCATAATTCCAATAGATTTAGTTATTGACTTGTTGGTGTTCTTATTTAGCTTATCTTGAGTCCTACACATGTTGAGTTTGATTAACGAATCTGTGGTGGTATTGGTGGTTGAGGTGGATGAGGAGGTGGTTGTGGTAGAGGTGGTGGTATTGGAGCAGGTTTGGAGGAGGATTTTCAGTTAGTTATGGTATTTTTCAGAATTGATAAATTGAAGAGATGGGGAGAAGAAAGAGGATGAAGCAGTTTAAGTTTCTGCTGCTGGTGTTAATGGTGATGGTGGTCGTCACATGTAATTAGCTGATTCCAATTATTGATTTTGTTAACTTGTTTACATGCCTTCAATTTCGTTAACTTTTTTGCGCAAATTATGCCTTCAATATCATTAGCAGTTCAATAACAATAAATAGTTTACTTATTGGTTAATATACTTATTGTCCAGGTTCTTTAAATTACTTGATAACAGTAAATAGATCCTCTTATTTCAGTGTTGCTATAATGCTCTCACTCTATTACATCTCAATATTTGTATTGTTATCAGTGTTCTTACCTTATTTCAAGTTGCTAATATGCAGCTAGTGGTTTGGGTCATGGTGTAGACCATGCTTTCTTTTGCTTTCAAAGCGTTCAATGGTTATGCTGAAGGGAACAAATCATACCAACTATTCGTCACAGATGTTCATCTAAGTGCAACTTCTATGGTTAGTTTAGTACGTTTAACTCCAAATTACACATACGTTTTTTATGTATACTAGCTGAATATACACGCTTGTTTTATGAGTGTTTAGTTAGTGAATTTCCTTTTAGATTGGTAGATGTAATAGCAGCCTAATGATGGATGTTTTACTTTGGTCTTACTGTATTGCAGTCCTTGGGATAAAGCACATGCATGGATCTGACTGTATAATCGATTAATCCCATGTCTAAAACTTTCTTATTAGTTGCATATATAAGATTTAACAAAAAGTTATCTGAATACGAAATAGAATTAATTTGATATTTTGCATCGTTGTATCTCTTAGAACTAATTTGTGCTCTAATTATCACAACAGTGATGGATGCTGAGCTAGTGCGCATAGCGAGAAGTGAAAGCATGGAGCCAGAGAGGCTAAGGTAAATATCTCCCCTAGTTTTCAATCTTAGGTATTCAAGTTTCTTTTAGAATAAAATGCACAGTGTCTTCTTTTCAGGTGTAATTCAATACTTTTCATTGCTAACTTTGGTAGGACAAAACCTTTTAATCAGGAGAAATGTCTATTTGTAAAAGGGATTTGGAAGAGAAATGTTTATTTGTTGTAAGTTATCTGACCTTTTTTGGATGTGTAACTATTAGTTAAACATGCTAATTAGATGTGTAACTTTTAGGTACACAAGTTAAATGGATGTGTAGCTACTAGCTACACATGCTAATTAGATGTGTGACTTATAGATACACATGCCAATTGAATTAAATAGGATACAAAAAGACTATTTTCTTATACAATAATTAGAGGAATTTCTTGGGACATTTTGATTTATTAAAAGTTTGCTACTATCTGGGGTTCTTGGCTTTAGAAATGTGTCTTTTTTGTTGCTATAATGTTGATGGGGCAAAATTAACTGTTGGCCTCTGCAACTGCAGGCAATTTGCTGAAACATAGCGAATCTGATGAAACAAGGGCTGCGATATTAGCTCATGCAAAATGTGTAAAGAATCTAACAAGCCCCGGTATGTTGAGCTGAGAGCCATTTGTTTCATGGTGTCTGCTATCTTATCTTACTGATGCCGCATGTTCCGCACCAGAATTTTTATTGCTGGGAATGTTGTGCTGCAATTGTCTACCTTGGGTAATATTTATATTTTGTTTTAATTCACTTTCCTATTTCGTTTCCTATGTTCCAGCAATTGCTCTTAATATAGCCCCCCAATCTGACGATATGGAGACACATTTTCTAGATGTTGCATATAATGTTATGAGATTCAAACCTGATCCATGTTCCTTTGATATTGTTATTGTACAATTCTAGATTTCATAAGTAATGAAATAGTAGAAGATGTGTGCACAGTTCTAGATTTCACAGTTTAGATTTAGTTTTTATGATATACGCATGTGTAACTTCTCCTTACACAACTCAGTTGCATGTGTAACTTCTCCTTACAGATTTTATATGCATGTGTAACTTCTCCTTACACTAGACAGATGCATGTGTAACTAGAAGTTACACAAGTTAGATGCTTGTGTAGCTCCTTGTTACACATGCTAAAATAAAAATAACTCATTCTCCTTACACTAGGCTTCAGAGATAAGTTATCATGTGCCTTTTATGTGATTTTTGTTCTATAATTTTTCCTTGCAATTATTCTATAATTTTGTTTCTTTATTTTTTATCCATCCAACCTAATTCCATGGATGCTTATTCTTGTTTGCAGATGTGCAAATATATTGGAATCGAGAAAGACAAAAAAGGAAGGAAACATTTCTATTATAGGATATAGTGGATTATTTCTAGGATTTCTCTTTCCATATATCGTGTTTTAATTCGTTTATTGTGTTCAAACAACCAATTACTATAATTGTAGTAATTGATGAAAGGACAAATTATTGTAAATGAAAATTAAAGTAATACATGTATTTTATGATGAATAACTTGTAGATAACCTTACATATAGCATGTGTAATAAAAAGTTACACATGCCTATGGATGTGTAACTTGTAGATACACATGCCATACGCATGTGTAACTTCTGCGTTCACATGTGTAACTACAGAGTACACATCTATGTACAAGTGTAACTTTGCATTACACATTTTATATGAATGTGTAACTTCTGGATACACATGTCATATGCATGTGTAACTTCTTTGTACACATCCATACGTTGGTTGTGGTCGGCAGTGGTGGCAGGAGGTGGTTGGCGGCGGCGGCGGTTATCAGTGGCGACGGGCGGCGACGATGGTGATGGTCGGAGGTGGCTGCCGGTGGTTGTCGGAGGTGGTTTGACTGGCGGTGGTGGTCGGAGGTGGTTTGACAGTGGTGGTCGGGGGTGGCTGGCGGTGGTGGTTGGTGGCGGTGGTGGTCGGAGGTGGTTGGCGGTGGCTGTGGTGGTCGGAGGTGGTTGGAGGTGGTTGGAACATCATCACATAATATTTTAATAATATTAGGCCTAAATTTAAATTTTATTTAATTATGGGCTTGATAAGATACATAAAGGTATCAATGTCTTTTAATATTTCGGGTTCTAGATTTAAACTTCTTTAAATTAAGGACATGATATTATAGGTTACCCATGGATCGGGTAAGTTTCCCTTCTTTATTATTTACAACGTTAATTCTCTACTATCGTAAGGCTAACAGAGTTGGGTTTTGATAAATTAAGTAAACATTCTATGGTGCGATGCGGAGTAATTTAACTGGGTGTGGTCGACGTTTCATTGGCTAGGACCAAAGAATGACCCACTTGTACCAAACTGTCTTCCTTTCAAAATTCAGTACACATCAAACTTGATATACTTAGAGACATCTAATTCTCTATTTCATGCGTGTTTCTTCTCCCTTCGGCGTAAGAAATATTTCATCCTGATCTTAAAAATCTT
Source organism: Papaver atlanticum (assembly GCA_023531105.1). Lineage (NCBI taxonomy): Eukaryota > Viridiplantae > Streptophyta > Magnoliopsida > Ranunculales > Papaveraceae > Papaver > Papaver atlanticum. The sequence goes on from JAJJMB010001710.1 coordinate 684,644, forward strand.
GTGCCGTATCTCTCTATCTCCTCCGTATCTTCCACTGGTTCCTCGGTCAAGAGACTCTCCCAACTTCATCCAAATCCAACTAAGTCATACCCATCAACAACAACATATTCTTTGATGTTTTCTCTCCTTTGGTTGCACATCCCTATTCTGCAATGCTGCCTGAGACCAGACCACTCGAGCTCAATCTCCACCTCACAGACTTGAACCAACTCTCATCTCGTACTCTTCTTTATCTCCATGTCCAACACTCCCTGTTTAACCCAATATAACTCACAGACTCGGGTTAATATAATCTAAACTCTTCCGTCCATCTCTGCTCGTTTAGCAATCATCAACATCACTGCTATTAATGGCAGTAGAGCACGACAGCAGCTACCACTAAACCATGATCATTGTGATCATCATCACAGCAATACCTGTTGGAATTATAAGGTGTAATTCCTTAATCATTTTAATAGAAATTAAGTGAAGGAACTAAAGCAAGGGTTGGCAACGGTTAACACTTGGTTAACATTTGGTTCCCAGCAAAACCATTGGCCAAACAGTTCCTAACTGCTAACTACTAGTGCTTGTTGGGAAGGGGTGTAGTCTTTTCAAGGACCAGACGTGGTGCCTCTTGGAAATAGACTTTTCTCCTTCAATTTCAGTCACTATTCGTCTATAAAACCTCTTTGATTTTCCCAGTTCAAGATAAGTTTTAGCTCCGGTTTCGTTTGTGTTTTAAGTGTCGAAAAGAGATTACATAAATGCAGAATTTAGTTTGATGTTTTTTGGGTTGTTTGAAGTGCTGCATCAACCAAGAAGTAGATTGTTGTATCCTGGGAAACGAACGCTAATTAACCATACGGCATCATTGTGGGGGCGTAATCGTTTTAAGGACATAGAGAAGTTCTCTAGCCTCAATCTAATTGTTGTTTACTTTTATTTCTTCCTCTCTGTCCTTTTTTTACTTTAATCATTATTGTGAATGAATACTTGAATTTCTCTGAAATTGTGATCCTTAGATTCACCGGAGTGTAGATGCAGGTGGGTATTGGTTAAATAACCAATTGTGGCAAACTTTGGTGTTGAATTGTAAGAACGTCTGTATTCAGTTCACTGCACGCAAAGCGTTTGTGAAAACGCCACTCTGAAATAGTTGCAAGTCTAAATTTCCTGTACTTGTAATTTTAGTGTTTCGAATACTAACTTGTTTCCTGTCTTTGCTACTTAGTATATTTTCCAACAATACCAAGACCCAGAACACCATTCTCTATCAATCACCACTGCCGATAATGAATGGCAGCAGCATCACCGATTCGTTAACCTCCATTTCACCATCCAGCGCTTCTTACAGCTCACTGATGTTAGTGCCAGTCGATCTCGAGCTCTCCATCCACAATGGCAGCAACCTCCATTGTTCACCAAACCACAGCAACACACCCTTCTCTGTTCCTCGGGCTCTTTTAAATAACTTCAATGGTCATCATCACCATCTCCATCTCTAACGGCACGAGCATCACCAGCAGCATCTAAAACTCTTCCCTGAACCGGTCGTGATATGGAAGTGAAGAAGAAGATGGCAGCCTTGATTAATTAGGCCGGGTGCCCTTAACACTATTTGAATTCTAACTTCCCCTCGGTAAATGACATGAATTCCTTTGGAACAGTCCACCCCTTAACATAATGACTGCCCCTTAACGTACAGTGGGGTTCCAATAGCTCTTCCGTCAAAATGACCATTTTCCCCTTTTAAATCTTCTAAGTTCTTGTTTTGCTCATAACTTCTTCATATGAACTCAGAATGACTCCGTTTTTTCGCCGTTGACTTCATCTTCTCACCCTCTTCAAAATATTAACTAGAAATCCTAGATTTGGACGAGTTCCAATTGGTCTTTGACCCTTCTTCACTTATAAACTTCACTTTTGTAGCTACTTTCACTTCTTTTCGGATGATTACCTTACAAAAGACATAAACTAGAAAAGTAACAATAATACAAGGTAATATGCCAGAAATATGGCTAAAAACAAGTATGGAATTGACACTCAAAGCATGTAAATAAACCACTTATCATAATCTGCGAGAACAGACTTTCTGAGAACGAATAAAACAAACATATGGTCCGGTTCCTGATGAATTACATGCTGAAGATCCAACAAATGCAGAAATTGTCTATGAAGATTCTTTGGACTTGACATCATCTTGGATGTTAGTATCTCCTGCATCTCCCGTTGTAGTAGAAGACATCTTTTCCTAACATCATGGACAAACAATCAATTTACCATCATATCGGTTCACTCTCTACACGATATAACAAATCCGGTCCAAAATTTATGTGGGTTTATTTTGAGAACTACACATGCTTAAGTTTGTAAAGAATTCTAAGTCCACAAATTCTTAATCTTAAAGATGTAAAAGGACTAAAAATATGTATTTAAGATATATGGTATTATGGGTCAGTTTCTGAAAGGAGAAACAATTTTCTTTTCAAGATGATGGACTAAACCATGGTCTTGACAAAACAAAGTAATTTAGATAGAAAACCTTAATTACTTGTCCTAATTGTGTCTCCAATTATAAAATAAACAAACAATTAAGTATAAGGACGATGCATATGATTTTGCATATCAACAACATGACTATGTAATAATTTATTATTATTTGAATTGAAATAACTATGAAAAACCTATGGAACCACTTTACTAAGAGAGTAAAAATAAGTTTAAAGAAGAAGATTTTACAAGTGCCGAAAGCCCAAAACCCTAGACACAATCCAAACAAAAAGCAAAAGTTGTGAAAACACACAAATTCATTGAAATTATTTGAGTTGGGGTGAAGGTTGTGCTCAAATACATCTTACGTTAACTGAACATGATTAGTGAAAGCACTAATGTGGGTACATCAAAAGGACTAGGATTTGAAGGAGACGAAGGAAGATACTCGGTGCATTTCTCAAGAGAGAGAAATGGTATGGTTAAATGACTAATTTTCTAATTTATATGGCCCCATCTAACCGCAACCTACGAGCGACAATATTTTTGGGATACATTAGAAATTTGCTAATTAGATATTACCCGATTCCGGTATATTTTAAAGATCGTGGTAAATTTTGTAACTCCGTTGACGCCATGGTATTGGGCATAAATATACCCCGGATGTGCCTTGTCAACATAATTTCACCTATTGCTTAATTTGATTTTGGGATGGACCTATTTACAGACATCACGTCTTTTTCCAAATTATTTCCTTATTACTTGTTTGGATGGTGAGTTTAGGTTTTGTAATGTACATTTTGGTTGTTCCCCACGTTTGTTTCCTTAAATTATTACCTTAGGTTAGCTCAGTCAAATTTGCTGCTAGTGGGGATGTCTCTCCATCTTTTTTATGTTACTACCTCCGTCCCACTATTAAGTGGGACGGAGGGAGTATACGTTTTCCTCGTCCTGTTTGTTTTTTGTTTATTGATTGTGCTCCGTACTTAGTGTAATTTCTTGTTGGTGATTTTCACGGATGCTTCTAAGGATGTTGATGCAGGTAGCTTTGCCTGTCATTTCTCTACTAGCATGTTGTGTTGCTGTACTTGAATTTGTAGGAGTTTATATTTAGTAAACTTTCTATATATTTTGTCGTTCATCATTGCGTAAAATGATCAAGATGATCATCCTCAAGTGCAGCAGCTAGGCTCTTGAAAGTATAAGTCATCAAGATATTTTGGAATAATAAATATTTTGCAATCATATTGCACACAACAAATAGCGAGACTTAAATGCGTCATTGACTATGTTGACAAGGCCTTTAAAAGTGTTCCATTTTATGCAGTCTTATTTTATTTTGGCAGGATAGGAACGAAACATGAAAAGTTTGGCTTTAAGCTTGGAAGCCTACGCCCCGTGAAGTATGCGAAAATTGCATATTTGCTTTATGGTCCATGCAAAATATTCAATTGGGAGAAACTAATGGAAGAGAAATATATTGTTGGACTTAAACATGTGAAAATACTATAAATTTCAGCATCAAAGCTATACAAAGTCATCCTTCAATTAGTGGATGAGCTTTTTTCAATCTTAAATGCATAGATTGCATATGCGTGAATTCGTTGTTACCTTTTCACACTGCTTCCAAGAATCCTTCAAACTAGCTGCACCTAACCATACACATGTTGATTCTTAACGTGTACATAATTGTACACATATTGATTTTTAATGTGCACATATTTGTACACTTATTGATCGTTAATGTACACATATTTATACATATGTTGATCCTAAATGTGCACATAATTATACAATTATTAATCGTTAATGTGCACATAATTGTACACATGTTGATCGTTAAAGTGCACATAATTGTACACCTGTGATTTATTGTTTATAAATGTTCCGAACAAATGTGTTTGTGCCCATTCTTTTTTTACACTGACTAGTTTTCATCCTTCAAGGTTGAGTCTAGGCAAATCAGTCTAATTCTTTGGTTTACATCCTTAAAGGAAACCATAACTTATTTTTGTCTGTAGTGTCATGACTTCTTGTAACTTAATAACTTAGACTTGAACAAATACATGATTTGTTAGTATCTCAAGTTCTCAACCCTTTTTTTTTTATCTAAATTGTAGGTAAAGTGAAGGTCAAAGATGACAGAGATAAGTCCCTAAATTATGTTGTTATGCTTGCAGCCTAAGATACTGCAACAGGATGTAAGGTATTTTATCTAATTGTCTACTTTGTTCCCTTTCTGATGCCCACCTTAATATTGATCCCAACTGATAACAGGATTGCATGCATTAGGATTTTTTATTTTAATTTGATCAGTACAACCCTTATTTAATAAAATATATTTTATTGAAGGATTAGCCTTCGTGTTCACTAAAACTATTGGTGTAGATTTAATTGTTTGTCCTTTTGCTGTGTGTACACTGGTTTGATATGTATTAAATTCGTGGACTCATAAGCATCTAAGGGCTTAGTTAACACATCTATCATGTATTGCATAAGGTTCCTAATGAAGCTTTACTAGTCCGAATTGAATAACTTAACCTTACTATTGTGCACATAGTTGTACACATGTTGATTCCTAAAGTGTGCATAATTATATGCTTGTAGATTGTTAATGTGTACATAGGTGTAAACTTGTTGATTGTTCATGTGTACATAGTTGTACACCTGTTGATTGTTAATGTGTACATAGTTGTATACTTCTTGATTATTAATGATACATAACTGTATTATACCTTGATGTACCTTTGACATCAATATTTTTAGGTTTTATGCATCTAATTTAGAGACTAATAAGCTCAAAATGGTAGAGTGCTCAAGCCATCACAAGGTTTGATGAGGTTGATGGTTCAAATTCATCCGAGTTTCCATGTTATGTTTATACGATATGGGTAAGTGTGTACATGCTAGTGCACCTGTGTAAATCCCATGAAATAGATTTTGTTTGTAGGCGAATATGGTTGATTTGTTCCATGTGATGTATGGGTGTACATATTTGTGTACTAGTATATTTTCCATAAAAATAAGATTGGCGTGTGGGTATGAATGGTCGACTTTATGCATGTTTTGTAGGGTGTACATATTGGTTCACTTATGTAATTCCCATGAAAAAGTAGGATTGTGTGTGGTTATGAATGACCGATTTCATGCATTTTGGAGGGGTGTACATATTGGTGTACCCGTGTAATTCCCATGAAAAAGAAGGTTGGGGTGTGGTTATGAATGATCGATTTTATGCATGTTTTGCAGGGGTATATATATTGATGCGCCAGTGGATTTTCCCATGAAAAAGTAATTTTGTAATGTGGTTATGAATAAATGGTTTCATGCATGTTTTGCAGGGGTATACATATAGGTGCACCAGTGTAATTCCCATGAATAAGTAGGCCTGAGAGTGGATATGAATGACCAATTTCATGCATGATTTTTAGTTGTATGCAAAGTGACGCACATGTGAAAAATGACTACATAAACTATTTGAGAATTTCGTGCATGTGTACCTTTTTGTACACATAATAGAGCGATTTTTTTTTTTTTTTAGAAAATAAAAATTATATAGTCACTTAGGTACTCTTTTGTAGATCTCGGAAATAACTTTCCGATTATATAAAGTTCGTGAATTTTGGACAAGCAGTTTGAAAAATAATATTTTTTTTAATTATTTTTATATCATCTTAAATTGCTGACATCATCATGAGTCACTATAGACTAAACTGCAAATATTTGGACTAAATTGTAAATAATATGGAATATTAATGTTTTTTCCATATTTTAAATAAATAAATGACTAATTTGTAACTAGTTGAATAAGTGTGGACTAACTAGTATATTTGGACGAGATTTTGGACTATACCGTATTTTTCGTCTGTTGGAATCATAAGGAGGCAATTTCCGGTAGGGTTGGCATGCAAGAAGATGATAAACAAGTCACAGGAGCAGTCGGTGAAATTCGTGAATTTAAGAATGCAGGTATTCAGACATGAACAGCTGTAGTGGCATTGTCTAGATACATAACAGCAAGGAGATTAAGGTTGTTGATACCATACAAAGGAACATCTACGGCATATGTGGTATATCCTGGCATATGTGGTATATCCTGAAGTTTTGCAGTAAAATAACTTAACTGAATTTATTTTAATTCGAAAATTTAGTGACTACTGAATTAAAAAATGAACACATTTAATTCTGCCGCCTTTAATTGGTATGATTATCGCTAATCTGGGACTCAAGAATATAACAAACTAATACATATGCTACTGATGTGCCACATTGGATGAAAAATTGGTCGAAAAAATATCTCTGGCAATTTATATACTTTATTAAGTAATTTATTTAGTTTTTAATTTTGTCCCATTAAATGACGTATTCCAAATATATATAGGATGAATTTCCAAAATTATCCTTCTCCCTAAATCTCACACATTTTTCCTCGGGTCTCACTCTCAGTCTCCATTTCTCCCTTCATTTTTCCTCCGTTTCACTCTCACTCTTCATTTCTTCGGTCGTATCTCCACCACCACCACCACCATCACCATCAAACGGAATCTCTTCTTCTACTACGATGACCACCATCACCTTTATCATATCCATCTTCTCATCTTCATATCTTCATCTTCTCCGTTGTCAGTTTTTCTATCTTCAGTTTTATTTGAATCTGATAAAAAGATTACATTTTTGGTATAAACTTAACATATTCTGTGTGGTTTTTTGATTTTATGAATAAATCTTCCAAAGTTTGAAGCTGAATCTGATATAGGGTTTAGATAAAATTTTGTTGAATTGGTATTAAATTGGGATAGGGATTTGATTATTGAATTGGTATTCAAGGGGGATAGGGTAGGATTTTATGAATTTGTCAAATTTAGGATATGTTCTAATTTGTGTAATTTGTTCTTTTCAGGTTAAAATTAACTGACCCAACTCAATGGATGAATCAAACCCTTTGGTAATGTGTTTTATCATCTTTCCTTGTTGTTGTCATTGATTGACTGTTTTGTGTATGCATGTCTGAGTGAGAGAGACAGGGAGGGAAAGCTTCAGGCTGTACTTATGTTTAGATCCATGTGATGAATATGATATGATTAATTTGATGCCTCAAACTCAGACCATATTACCTGTTCAACTGCAAGGTGAAAATTTGGGAGCTTATCAGCGATACGAGGGCCAGATTATGAATGGTGGACATTCTGAATTGCTTGGAGATGTTATTGGAGCTGGCATTTTTGATTGGGCCACAGGTCGTACCTTTGATGTTGCCAGGACTGACAACATTATATCTCAACAGAAGGGATTGCAAATGCAATCTAAACGCGTTGACTTTATCATGAACCATGACAATCAGAATGCTCAAATGGATGTAAGTAAACCCATTACGGTATCACTACAATTTTGTATATATTTGTTTCATGCTTTTTTGTTTTTTAACAAAACATTGTTTTGCAGGAAATTTTTACAGCAAACGAACAATTCCCAAATCCATAGTAATCACAGCCAGACGAATAGAAGCTTTACATTTTCCCTTGAAGATGAGACAAATTCTTCCATCACTAGCATCGATGCTTTGCACAAGCCTCGAATGCGGTGGACGCAGAAGCTGCACGAATGCTTCGTACAAGCCATTAATGATCTAGGTGGCTCTGATAGTGAGTATTTTGATTGTATACCATGACTTGTTGTCGTTTGTTTTACTCATCTGGTTTTGCACAAAAGTTTTGACAATATGTCTTGATGAACCACTTTTATGGTCTCTCTCTCTGAAATGCAGAAGCAAATTTTCATAAGCTGCAACGACAAGTCCATAATTTTGAATAACAGCAATGACAAATGCAAGATAAGTGCTAACAAGGTAAACCTCGATTTTCAGTTCGCGCTGCCAATGTTTCAAATTCGATTGGTGAATATACGTATGTTAGTTGGCAAGTATTGGCTGGGTAAATGTCTTGGTAGTCTTAAGTAGTTTACTTATGTATCGTGTTTCGTGATTATACTTCAAAACTATTTTTGGTGCATCCTATAGGTGTGTACATTTGTAATTGTGTAAATCTTGTTTGTTTTTTTTTATTTGAGAGTAATTGATGCATTCTTGGAATTTCTTTGATATGATTTGGTTTGATGTGCAGCTGATCAGTACAAGTTAAATAGTTGAATAGCATCGGGAAGCAGTGGAGCTGCTAACGAAATGTTTAAGATCGATACTAAGTTGGGGACAACGCAACGTGTGAATGCTACTTTTGGTGTGAGTAATTGATTCAGTACCGTGTATATTCTCACTTCCGCCACTTTGAATTCTGAAACTATTCTGCTACGATGTTTTCTTTTGGGGCGGCAGTTGTTCACACGCTAATAGGATACAGATTGAACTGCAATTCTGTAGACTTCCATCCATTTGGGGAGTTATTTTTGGCTACCTATGCACTTGGTCTTATTGCTTCCTTTGGTTTACTTTTCAGGTTGATTACTTCAGTGCCTTGCGAATGAGTGTACCTGCAATCGTGTCATCTGCAGTTTCGTCAAGCTAGGACTTTATTCATTTGTATGTATCTACTTGATTCGTCCTGGCCCTTCTTTTCCTGAAGCTCAGTAACAAAGTTTCCATGCAAATTTCATCCCTGTTTCTCTCTTGAAACTCAATCTTTTTGCTGTGCTTTCTTCGGCTCAGAGGCTTTAGTGTCATGACTTGTACTTTAACTCCCCTTAAGGCAACTTATTGAGTGTGCTTAATTAAGTTATGTCTGGCTTGTTTACTATATCAGGTCGTATTTGTGGTTACCCACTTCAGCAACCCACAAATATCGAGTACAAATCTGAGGCATCTCCTACTTCAATTGATCTTGGTCTTGGTTCAGTAGAAGGATTATTTGGTTGCTTTTTATGAAAGCAATAAAGCTATACAGATTTCCAAAAGCTTTTTTATCTGCATCGGATAACAGATCCTGGAACCCATTTACCAACATACTTCTGCAACTATGTAAAGGTTCAGGAATTGTGTTGTCAAGGCATATAGAGTTTCATCCGTTCTATTTTCTTCCAGGATTTGGGCTGTCAGGGTTCAGGGTTTGTGATTCTTATTTTCTAATTGTTTCACTGGCTTTGTTACTTATCACACAGTTGGCTTTCTTCCGACATTTTCATGTACTCTTATGACCAGAGTTTCTCCTTTTCCAGGTGATTTTGTAAAGATTCATCAATTCCAAGCAGGGGGATCTTTTCATTGTTTATAGAGAAGATAATTCTGGAAAATATGTAAGTTTTCTTTCTCTGAACCTCCTGCTTTATGACATCTATTAAAGGAAATATAAGTTCTTAGAAAAAGATCCACTCGTTGAAACAAAACGAGTAAACTTAAACCACTAACTGTATATATGACTGATTCATTTGCTAGACAGGACATGAAACTATGTCATGTTCCCATTCTATCACATAAAGATTACAGGCTGAGTGAAATGAAACCATGTAAAATTACATGAAAATACCAACACAGTGTACTTTTCATGGCTGAGAAAATGAACAGCTTATTGTGACTGTTTGTGTCTGTAGATAAAATCATTCGAGGTTTTCTTGCTGGAGAAACTATGCTAGCAGCTCGAAGGCTTGTTGCAGAAAATACATAATGACATCATTGCCATGTATTTCGCCAGCAGTATTCTCATCCTTGCAGAAATGTCTTAAACATGAGAGGTAATGAGTTGCTAACTTCACCAGATTCTTATCCACTTCGATTTGAGTAGGAAGCTCACCAATGCGTGCAAGTTTCTTTTTCCCTATATGCTGCAATTTATAATTGTTTCCTCCACGAAGCTTTAGAACCTCTACCATGCATAGTTGCAACGAGAGGAATACGTCATTCAGAGTTTGTGCCGATAATTCATTAAATGCTTTATCCACAGCCGATAAAAGTTCGCCAACAGTAGTGGGCGCCTCTCTGTACTGTAACGATTGTATAGACGTGAAAAACCCAAGATCAAGAACATTAATGTCGGGACTTTGTGAAGGTTGGAATCTCAACCTAATGTCAAAACCTTCTTTTGCCGCTTCTTTTAAAAATTCTTCATCATCCACTTTAACATGTCGTTTCGCATTATCTTGATGGATGTATATAGTTTCCCCATTGTAGTTTGGCCACTTTTCCCGAATGGCTGGTAACAATTTCTTAATCAAACAAGCTCTTGTAATGCCTTTGTTCACTGATTCAATTGGTTTATCTTCAAGTGTTCCAGCCGGACGATTCTTGCTGGTTCGCTTTGCTGCCTCCTTTATTACAAAAGGAAATATATCTTTGTAATTGCAAATTAGATGATGCAGATTCTTCTGTTAATTTGACCTTGCTTTCTGAAATCTGTTATTTCTGCAGGCTCCCAAAAGAGGTGTAAAGGCCCTAGTTATTATGAATTCTCCATTACAGTTTTCAGATATGCAGTTACAATGAAGTGATTGGTCCTACATGTGTAGTGTTTTACATCTGCTACTATGCTCCACAACTTAAGATGATTACAAAATGAGGTAAAGATTTAGAGATTACCTTAGAAGTTCTGTTTATTCTGAATCTCAAATTGATTTTCCTGCTTTACAGTACTCCTGCTTTGAGAATTTGATTTGATATTTTCCAGATCTGAAATTTATCTCATTTCAGGTGGAGATTTGATGAACTTTTATCTTATTGTTTTATCTTATGAGTTAAGAGAGATCTCAGATTGAATCACCTGAAGTTTACAGTAAAGAGAGATCTCAATTTAATTTTGGAACCTTGTTTTTGTAAAAACCAAATTGATCTGAAATTCAATATACTTTTGATTTTTCTTATTGAGATCAAACTGATTTTTAGGAATTTTGAAATTCGAACGAATGAATGTCGAGAAATCCGACCAAACGGATATGCTGGGTTTGTGTAATGAGAACGAAATTTGATTTTGTCGATTTGAAAAGTTGGAGATTGGAGGGAAGGCGTAGGTGGTATTAGAATATTTTTTGAGGGCAAATATGGAAAACACAATTGGAAATCACTCTCTCTCCAACTTGCCTTAAAAATTGTGCAAATTTAAACTAGATCACTTAATAGTGGGACATTACAAAATACATTGTGTATACTAAACGAGTTTAATGTGTTTATTTATTCGAAAAAAGATCCCTGACTTTATCATTGTAGTATGATGATAAAGTCATTGGGTGATAATACCAGTGATCTGAGTCCGTAACTCATCAGCATCAAATTCTTTACCGAACAAAATAAATAAATAAACGAGTTATTTATATATAATTGAGAAAATTAAAGTTCAAAACTACAATATGATAGGGGAATTTTTTTTGAAATCTTTACGGTTGGAAAACCTTTTAAATACATAAATTAGTGTTAACAAAATGTTTGACCCCCAGCTGACGCCACTGCGAAATAGTACAACTCGGATCATTCCCTAGTATTCATACAGGCAGGTATGAGTTCGACTGCAATTTGGTTGTTTGATTAAAAATCAATTTAAAATATGGTGGCCACCAACTGTCTAGTACATTTGTTAATGCACCCTCTTTCGTCCATAGTGCGGACGGGAAGTAGGGGATTGGTGGGGGAAAGGTTTGATCTCCCATTTTCACAAATTTCCTTTGTGGTTAGAGCTGAGGTTGGGTCTTGTTGATGGGATGGTGGTTGGATAAGCAGCGGGGCTAGTTCAACTTGTTAGGTATGCTCAGGGAGTGGGCCTAGATATGCCGTATCAGAAAAAAAAAAAAAAAAAAAAAATGGGTAAAGAGTTAATTCTCCAACGGCTAGCCTGCTGTAGTGCCTTAAACTGAAAATTTTATTGCATTGGAATAACCGGTATATGCTCATTCTTTGCTTGATCCGTCGGTATAATATACGTCCTCCATAACGCATTGCGTTTAGGGGGAAATGAAATGAAATTACTTTCGGGGTTGAAGAAATTAACGAAAAAAATTGTCTTAACAATAATTGTCCCGATACAGAAAAAATATTTGAAAATTAAAGAAAATACCAATAAAATCAAAATAATAAAAAACATCTTAATAATTAGATATTATTCTGTTACCTTTCTTACCTTTATTTTAGATATCTTCTACATTAACTGGGTATTATTCAGACATTGATGACAATAATATAAAACAACCGAAGAGAGGCAGAACCTCTCCTAGGGAGATTAATCAACTATCCAAGATGGTATCAGCCTAACCTCGATCCCCTTCTCTTCTTTTCAAACCTTCTTCATCTCCTAAAACCATATGGCAGTTGATAAAAAAACTCTACATCCGGCGTTTGCTGTCACAAACATCAAAACCTTAATCCCCATTCTCTTAGACATTAAACAGGATGAATACTCTTCATGGGTTTTTATGTTTAAACTCTATCTCCAAGCTCACCGTCTCCTCTTTCTTATTGATGGATCAGCAACGCCAGCGGATCTTGATGCCCATACCGTGAAACAACTAGACGCTTTCTGTCGCCAATGGATGTTCTCTACTATGGCCAAAGACTTAATGCTTACCGTCCTCAAATCTGGCAAAACTTCTCAAGAGATTTGGAATCACCTTAAGAAGCTCTTTCAAGACAACAAAGGTAATCGCGCTGCAACCCTTGAAAGTAAATTTGTCAATCTTAAGTTTGTTGAATGTGCTAGTGTTGATGATTACTGTGATAAGCTCAAATCATTGCCCGATCGATTACGTGACCTTGATTTTCCCATGAATGACAAGTGATTGGTTATCCAACTTGTTAATGGTCTTCCGGAGGAATACAACACCGTTGCCTCATTCATTCAACAATCCATGCCGAGTTTTGATACTGCTCGATCACAACTTCGTACAGAGGAGATTCACGGTTCCCAGCAAATCCTAGCATCTCCGCCTACAACACTGGCTGCTGCTGCTGCCTACTCTACGAATCGAAATACACAGCGGCCAAATCGTTCAAACAATGGCCGACGTGGTCCTCGCCTTCCCTCCAGCGGTAGCAACTTCATAAATAACACAGTGACTCAACCACCTCTACTGCCAACACCAACTATGCCTTACACAGCCAACTATACTCGCCAGCCTAATTACCAGTCGTATTGGCCACCACACTGGCCAGTACCCCCTTGCCCGGACCCTACAGAACCTTCCTGGAAACCCTCCTCCTCACCCCGCAGACCGTATAGCAACAACATCTTTCCACAACAACATCAACAGTGTACAAAACGCTATAGGTCGCCTGGACTAGGTCGTGGCCAAGCTTTCCTCACTCCCACCACTGAATTTCTCCAACCAGACGACATTGCAGAGGAGTATAGTTCCATGAGTCTTCAATCACCTGACGATGCGTTCTATATGGACACGGGTGCTATGTCGCATCTCACAACAAATCCAGGTACATTACATAACGTTTTCAACTCTAGCAATGTTCGTTCTATTCTAGTTGGCAATGGAAATAGCATTCCGGTTACGACTAGTGGTACCAAGTTCATAAACCTTCCTTCTCGTATTCTTCAGCTCAAAGATACCCTTGTTGTCCCTTAGTGTCTGTTCGTAAATTCACCACTGATAATCATGTGTCTATTGAATTTGACCCATCTAGTTTCTCCGTGAAGGATCTGATTTCGAAGAAGACTATTCTACGATGTGACAGTTCTTGAGAGCTCTATCCTATCACCAAGTCTGTCGTATCTCCTCCCACTACGTCCCTGCCTCGACCTATCTCTCTTGCTGTTTGTTTGCCCGATGTTTGGCATAACCGTCTTGGCCACCTTGGCAAGGCTATCTTAGATGTCCTGCGCTCCAAAAGTTTTATTTCATGTAATAAAAGTTCATGCTCTAAACTGTGCCATTCCTGTCAAGTTAGCAAACATGTTAGATTACCATTTTCTGAGTCTAATTCCAATACTTTTGCACCTTTCTGAGTCTGTCCCTCACATGTCGAGACGGGTTTCCGATATTACCTTATTTTATTGGATGATTTTACTAATTATCTATGGGTTTATCCTTTAAAGTTCAAATCTCAGGTTTACACAAAATTCTTGGAATTTCACTCATTTGTTAAAACTCAATTTGAGCGTGACATCAAAAGTTTTCAATGTGACTTAGGTCGTGAATTTGATAACTCTTCATTTAATAATTTTGCTCATACAAATGGCTTTGTTTTCCGTTTCTCTTGTCCTCAAACTTCCTCACAAAACTGCAAGGCTGAGCGTATGATTCGTCGTGTCAACGACATTACTCGTACTCTTATGTCTCACGCCTTCATTCCTTCAAAATATTGGGCCGATTCTCTTAACATGGCCGTCTATCTTCATAATATTCTTCCCACCAAAATTCTCCACTTTCGTTTTCCTGTTTTTGCTCTATATGGTCTCCAACCTACATATGATCACCTTCATATATTTGGTTGTCTTTGCTACCCTAATCTTTCCTCCACCACACCTCACAAATTTTCTCCCCGTTCTACTAAATGTGTCTTCCTTGGTTTTCCTATCAATCATCGTGGTTATCGTTGTCTTGATCTTGTCACTCATAAAATCATCATCTTTCGCCATGTCACCTTTGACGAAACTGTTTTTCCATTCGGAACCATTACTCCCACCGGTCCTACAGATTCTGAATCCTCTCCCTCGCCTATCCACCACTCTTAAGCTGACAATCTTGCTTACCCGTCAGCAGCACCTTCAACCCATTCGTATGCTGCCCACAGTTCCCCTATTCTCTATACTCCTCCCCACAGGCGCAGACCTACAGTGCCTACTATTCCTTCCGCTACTATTTCTCCTAGTCCGGCCCCTACTATTTCGGATGAACAACCTACAGTTTCCGTGTCGTCTGCCGCTCCTAGTCAAGTCTCTCCAGTTCCCAATTATGTTCATTCTCCCACTGTTACGGCTCCACCCATCCTTCCCTCTACTCGTCCGGTTACTCGGGCCTCCTGCGGCATTTTCTGCCCCAATCACAAACTCAATCTTCATGTCCAGTCCAAATATAAGATCTTTCCATTGCCTCGTTCTCACTTATATTCTCTTAGGGACCCTAACTGGAATGCGGCCATGCTAAATGAATACAATGCCATGTTGAAAACTAATACTTGGGTACTAGTTCCACGGCCACGAGATGCACATTTTATTCGTTCTATGTGGCTTTTTTGCCACAAATTTCATGCCGACGGTTCCTTGCAGCGTCACAAGGCACGTCTAGTTGCAAATGGTAAATCCCAACAGATTAGAGTTGACTCCCGGTTGTCAAACCGGCTACTATTCGTACTGTGCTCACTATTGCTGCTTCACGCTCTTGGCCTATACATCAGCTAGATGTCAAGAATGCCTTTCTCCACGGGGATTTGACTGAAACAGTTTATATGCATCAGCCTCCGGGTTTTGTTGACCCTGCTAACCCTGATTATTTATGTCGACTATGTCGATCTCTTTATGGTTTAAAGCAGGCACCTCGTGCATGGTTTCAGCGTTTTTCCAAGTTTATTACCAATTGTGGTTTTCGGGGTAGTGTATGTGATCCCTCTCTCTTCGTCTATCAATCCGGATCCGAGACGACATAGTTACTACTATATATTGATGATATTATTTTAACAGTAAATACTGATCAACTTCTTTGCCGTTTTATTGCATTGATGAAACGAGAGTTTGCTATGATTGATCTTGGCCCGCTGCACCATTTTTTGGGTATTTCTGTTCACCGCTCCTCTTCAGGCCTCTACTTGTCTCAGTCAGTCTACGTGAAGGACATTATTGCACGGGCATCCATGACGAATTGTAATCCCGTAGTCACACCGGTGGATACTCATTCGAAACTCAGTGCAACTTCTTGTCCAACAATTGAGGATCCCACTCTATACCGAAGTCTTGCTGGGGATCTACAGTACCTTACCTCCACTAGACCGGATATCTCTTATGCAGTTCAGCAGGTATGTCTATTTATGCATGATCCTAGGGAGCCTCACATGCAGGCCCTTAAGCGGATCCTTCGTTATCTTCAGGGTACTCTTGATCATGACTTGTTTCTATCTGCTACCACAATTTCTGGATTAACTGCATATTCCGATGCCGATTGGGCGGGGTGTCCAGATTCTCGTCGGTCAACTTCAGGCTACTGCATCTTTCTCGGCAATAATATAGTTTCTTGGTCTTCCAAGCGTCAGGCAACAGTCTCTCGATCCAGTGCTGAAGCTGAATATCGGGGAGTTGTGAATGCGGTTGCTGAGACTACTTTGCTTCGCAACCTACTTCTTGAGTTACATCTTCCTGTACGACGTGCCACCATTGTATACTGTGATAATGTCAGTGCAGTTTATATGTCTGGAAATCCTGTTCAACATCAACGCACCAAACATGTGGAGATTGACATACATTTCGTACGTGATCACGTTCGTATTAGTGACATTCATGTCTTACACATCCCCTCAGAAAATCAATATGATGATATTTTTACCAAGGGCCTTCCTCGACAGCTGTTTACTCGTTTCCGTACTAGTCTGAGCGTCTGCTCTTCTCCCGCTCCGACTAAGGGGGTGTAATAGATTAGATATTATTCTATTACCTTTCTTACCTTTATTTTGGATATCTTCTACATTAACTGGGTATTATTCAGACATTGATGACAATAATATAAAACAACCGAAGAGAGGCAGAACCTCTCCAAGGGAGTTTAATCAACTATCCAAGATAATAGATTAGATATTATTCTATTACCTTTCTTACCTTTATTTTGGATATCTTCTACATTAACTGGGTATTATTCAGACATTGATGACAATCATATAAAACAACCGAAGAGAGGCAGAACCTCTCCAAGGGAGATTAATCAACTATCCAAGACATCTCTTAAGTCTCAAGAATTATGGGACAACGACTGGTATCCTCTTGATCCAAATTGAATCCCATGATTTTCTTAAACTCGTCAAATCTACTCTGATAATATGTTTTCCAGACTTTAGCAGCCTTAGCGACTTTAGAATCCCAGCGGCAATCAACTTGAGGTATTGGAGCATCATGTTTCAAATTTACGCTAATGAAGTGGTTTCCATCAACAAAGCCAAAAGTGATAATATGGTGAGGCTGGCCTTCTGGTGGAGGTTCAAAAAGTGGTAGAAATGTTGAATATCCGTTCTTGACAGAAAGTGATACAACCACAGCCTTGTATGCATTAGCAATCACATATCCTGCATTGTGCAGCTTCAACCAATATTGGCGATCCGCAATGTCTTCCATGTATGCAAAAGATTTTCTCATCTCTGCAACTGTATCAATGTCCATCACTTTCACGTAAAGTTCTTCATTCTGAACAACCTCAAACAGCAACTCTCTTCGAACCTGTTTCCAAGCATCTGCTGCCTCATAACCTGTTTGCATCGCAATAACTCTGTAACCGCAATGGCCATCCCTCTCCACATCTTCAGTGTAAGCTATGTACTCATGCATTGGTTTAGGAATTTGTTCTAAAATCCTAAAATTTGACAGCCTTTGTTGTGCGTTCAACTGAAGGGATGACGAAGCAATTGAATATTGTCTTTGCTTCTTTGGTACAGTTGATGATTCTTGTATTGTATCCAAAGCCCTTTTCTTTGCTCGTTCAGCTGTTTTGCAATTAATATCTATATGGTACTTAGACTGCTTCATGATGGCTTTAATCTGTTGTGTCGAAATATTGTGATCATGCCTTACATTATCAATAATATGACTGCTTACCCATGTAGGAGTTGCCAGCTTATTGGTATTACCTTTCAAACGTGGGCATGTATGCTCGTTCCATATTTCAGTCACAACGTAATTACTTCTCTTGCCACTCATGGCTTTAGCACGTATTTTCCATTTACAAAATGTGTGGGAGCATGCAGCAACTATTCTATCTCCCGTCGATTTGGAAAATTGTACTTCAGTTTTACTTTGTATTGCGGCATCCTTTATAGCGTTACGACACTCATAGAGAGATTCAAAGCTTTGGCCATTCGAGAATGCAATTCTATCTTGATTTCTCGTAGTATAACCATCCAGTCTAATTGGGATAGGGATCTCTGTTG
>JAJJMB010001710.1:718112-732277 GCA_023531105.1 Papaver atlanticum
TGCGTAAGAACACGAATGTCATGCTTATATCCAGTTACCAACTGGTACGCATAAAATGTTGACTAATATTGGGTTCTAAAATGAATTAAGTAAAGATACGTTAATATTGCATATCCCCAAAGCAATAAAAGGTACGTTGATACGCAAAACCTATCTCTTAGACATCATCTGTAACCTTTGATGATGGTCTTTGCGAGACCATGAGGTATAGGATGTTCTGCATTTATCCTATTAAACATGCAATAACCATCAAGTCCTTTTGATGTACACTCGCTAGCATTTACAAGGGGTGGTGAGCCCTTACATGTAAAATATGTGCTAATAGTTTTCAAACGCAAATTTCTTGTGAACTATAACTAGTCCAAAATATCAAAACATTCACCAGAGCCATAAGTTACTTTAATGGTCCGCATTCTGCATGAATATTTTTCTAAAATTCGCCTTGTTTTCTTTGTAATATGGATTGTTTACCATTTGCATCTTAGGATGGTCTCGATCCTGTTTTACCAAAGATTTTGTAAAATTAGTGATATGCTTTCTTACTTAAAAGCATAATGGGAAGGGGGGGTTTGTGCATCTAGTACTTTAGAAAACACTTATTGAGAGATATATCGTTACTTTGTAATATGTCAATCTTTTTTCCGTTTGTCTCGTCCACTCAGGCACTGTGATGTAAGTATGAGTCCTTTCAAAACAAAACATCATGTCACAACCAAAGTGCCTTTATGGTTATGTCAAAGCCTGTACGAGTCAATGCTCAACATTTCATCGTCGGAGTCAATATGTATTCAATAATCCAAATACTATAGTGATTTACATTTCACTAGATTAGTTTCTCTAAAATATGTTTCCTTTCAAATACATTAGAGACGATAAAAGATGCAATTAATTACATTCTCATCACTGTGAGTTTCCACATGACATCCACTTACATGGGTTTCTGTGGAATTTAACAAGGTGTGATTAACCCCTAGTACATATAGAGCTTATGTGAATTTTAATCTTTGTTCCATCGCGGCAATAAATTTTGAGCAGTGCTTCGCTCGATGATCCAATCATCGTAGTCACATTATAAGGAATTAGTTCAACAACTAGTGTATATTCCTTAAATTAGTGGGAGAAAAACTATCAGGTGGGCATTGAGTCTTGAAAGATTTCATAAGTGGTGTGGCCTATGTTAAAATAATGGGATTCAACTTAAGTACTTTAAAGTGTATGTTACTGTTCGGAGGGGATGATATACTTTTCATCCAAATATATCTCAAGTGCTTTAGAGAAATTTTCATCTGGTGATAATGATATACTTTTCATAAGTGAAATTTTTTTGGATAAAGTATGACATTCCTCTGGAAATCGGTTGCTAGTATGGTACATGCATTACATTGCTCGTACCAATACCAGTAACAATTTATTTTTGATGCGAGCTAGAATTACATCTTATCTTGATCCCATGTTCGGTTGAAACCTGTACTTTGGTGTTATTACTATTGGAGACAAAAATACATCTTTGTCTCATGAAATATATGTCAGTTTGCACATGCTTCACATAAGTCAGTATGCCTAACCCTCATTACCTCAGAGTTCTTTCTATTTTCAAATTTTTTTTTTTTTTTTTTTTTTTTTACAATTAGCTTAATTTTAGAAATTTATGTATCTCAATGAATCAAGAGAACCTCACTATGTATGACAACCACTTACTTTAGGTTGGATAGCTAACTAAAGATAGTGAACCTCTTGTTGGCATACTTCAACATTTACTGATTCTTTAATATCATGGATGAAGTAGTAAAATGGAAGGGGGGAAAATGACTCATATCACTTTTGTGAGTCCTTGCACAAAAATTAAGATGCTTATGACTTTGTATAAAATGAGACCAATATGCTGCCTTAGAGACATAAGGCAAGTACTTCTGAGCCCAAAGGTCAAATTCGGTCGAACTATGTCCATCTATAAAGACAAAAGTATAAGACACCTGTATGATCAATTTCGGTATCATAGTGCAATAAACCAAGGCAACAACCCAAAGCTAAAGTTATTAATATAACCGTAACAAAATGAGATTACAGAATGCAAAGAATCTCATACATGAATTATGTGATTTTATACACGGAACAGTACAACAACATAGAACGATATCAAAAGGAAATGAGCATTATGTTCAAAAGTACAACAAAATTCATGCGTGGTCGATACAGAAGACAATCATAAACACTATATATTCATGATAAAGCATATGATGGAAAATAGGATAGTGCAGACAAAACCAAGACATAGTTAATGACCTATTATATACTCTCTTTTCCAGAAACGGAGGGAGTGTATTCTAATAGGAAACATACATGAAGTGCTTTTACATACTCATAGGAAGCAGACTGTATATGAAGCATGTGGGTAACTTTCAAAAAATTTGAAACCAAAAAAAGAAAATAACAAAACAAACAGCACTTTTGTCAATCACTCGAGCATTAATATGGCCTGAACTCTTTTCCTCTCGCCTGAACTCTTTTCCTCCATGCTATTCTAGCCGTTGTGTGTGTTCTGTAGTACTCCAATGGCTATTTTTCGCCGGTTTCTTCTAATCCTTTCACCGGATCTTTGCCGGCTTCCTCATTCTGCTTCTTCTCTTGTCTCTAATCTCATGAATATCAACACTCAAACCATCATCTAGTTTCTTCCACCTCCTTTCTATGTCTCTCAAGCAACAACAACATCATCACTGTCTCTGCAACTGCCTAAATTACTCTTATGGAAACATAACTAGAAACACTATCATCACAAGAATCATCGATCACACACCAATCACAGAAATTACAGGAACCAAATCACAGGAGTTACAGGAATCACAAGAAACACAGTTCTCATTACTCCTACAACAATCTCAGAAACTACCACTGAAGTATCCAAAGCTATAGAGGTCTTAGACAGGGGGATCCTCTATCTCCATATCTCTTTATTTTCTGTATGGAAGCTCTATCCAGAACTCTTATTCATGCTGAGAATTTAGGCATTATCTCTGGCGTAAAAATTTGCAGAGGAGCTCCTTCTATAAACCACCTTCTCTTTGCTGATGATTGCATGGTCTTCTACAAAGCTAACAAAGTTGAAGCTCAGAATCTCAAGGACATTCTTAACATTTTTGGAGACACTTCTGGCCAACTTATCAATTTCAACAAATCTGGAGTGTTTTTCAGCAGGAACACTGATCCATCTCTCACCCATATCATCAGCAACATAATGGGAGTTCAAGTTCTGCAACTGGATGATAAATATCTAGGATCTCCTCTCTTTACTCACAGAAGAAAAATCAAGTCTTTTAAACCAGGGGTTGACAAGCTAAAGTTGAGACTATCAAGTTGGAAAAATGTTCCTCTCAATCCTGCTGGTAGGGAAATTCTCATTAAAACTGTTACTTCAACAGCCAGTATCTATCAAATGAACTGCTTTAGAATTCCTAAACAAACTTGTCAAGACTTAAACAAGCTTCAAAGAGACTTCTTTTGGGAAAAAAATATGGAAAACCCCAAAGGCTACTACCCAAAGACCTGGACAGCTATCTGCAAACCTAAGGAACTAGGTGGATTAGGCTTTATGAATATGGAACTCTTCAACAGTTCTATGATTACAATAATTGGCTGGAGACTGGAACAAGATAAAGAGTCTTTATGGTATCAATTAATGGATGCTAAGTACCTGCTGGGGAGAAATGTGTTGAATATGGATACAAAAGCTAAGGATGAAGACTCTTGGATCTGGAAAGGTATTCTTGAAGGTATACAAAACATACAACAACACTGTTACTGGAAAATTGGCAATGGGAACAGGATCAGAATATGGGAATACCTCTGGATTCCAAACTCCACAGCTAAGCTCATAAAACCTACTCATTGCCCACAACACATTGAAATGCTGACACACCTCATGCATCCTTTTGGGGACTGGAATGCTCACCTTGTTTAACGCATCTTCAATTTTAACACTGCTCAAACCATACTGGCTCTCAATACTCACCCAGGGGAAGAAAACACAATTCAATGGAGCTTAAATGAAACTGGCAAGTTTTCTGTCAAAGCCATTTACAAGGCAAAGATAGACAACTTATACAGGAATGATACCATAACAAGAAATTGGGAGGCTATCTGGAAAATGAATATTGCTCCAGTTATAAAGATCTTTATCTGGAAATGTGCACATGAAATCCTACCCACTAATGCAAAGACTGCAAGAATTCTGCACTATATCGATCCTATCTGTCAAATTTGCAGTAGTGGGGAGGAAACTATGACACATCTGTTCTTAAACTGCCCTGCAACTAATGTTTGGCATGAAGTTCTTGGGGCATCTCATGGAAAGTTTGACAATACCACAAACTTCATGGATTGGTTCAACTCCTGGTTCATACCTAAAAACTCTTCTGAAAATTACAATACTTATGCCACTATTTGTTGGTATATATGGAAGGCTAGATGTGATCTAGTTTTCAATAACATAAAGCCTAATGCCAAACAAACATCTCTTTGCATTAAGCAACACTTATGTGATTATAACAGAGTTCACAACATTCCAACTCATGCTCTAAATAACTATTCTTTGAATGGTGAAGAGCCTGTCAATGAGGCAGACTTTATAGTGCCTTATGATCGAATCAACACACTCTTCAGGAGTTTGGTTTTATCATCAAACTTTGTACTATACAGGATCCTGAAAACTTCAAATACTTCTCTGCTCTAACTATTTTGGATGCCGCAGGAAACAACATTGATAGCATAGGACACTCAGGCCTCTTGGGAGAATGGGGAGCAACAGGAGGTGCAAATCTAGACTTCAACTGGGCCAAGGAGCAGCAACACATGAACATTGAAGTACAAGCTGAATCCAGGAAAATTCTGTTAAGATTCCAGTTCCTTTATAACCAGGCAATCAAGGGAAGATTCAATCTAAGTTACTATGAAGACTTGAGAAGCACTAATGAAGACAATTACTTAAGAATCAATCCAATATATTTTGTGTTAACTAGTCTTACTTTTATTCATAGACTCCAAAACTTGTAAGCTCTTAATATTGTTATTTTGTGTAAGAACTATGAAAGCAGGCTTGGCACAAGCACTGTTTCTACTCTGTCTGTTTTTTTAGGCCTGCCTAAGTTTTTCTATTAAAAAAAAATCATTAATATGGCATGTGGTAAAGATCATAAATTTTTTTTTTCTTTTTTTTAAGCATATAGACACAAAAATATTAATCACAAATGATTATATGCTCACAACAAGACCAAAAAAATGCAATCATCATGCCATCTGTTCCTAGATATAAATCATGTTTAGTGTCTATAAACAAAATAGACAACAGATTATCTTAAAAAGCATAAAATTTGTGCTGTTAGGTTTTAAATATTTTTGAAGATCTCTTACTGTCATAACATGTGCGGTCAAATCATCAATAAGATATCCATAGCATACATACTGTGAATCGATGGAGATTAATGTTTTAAAAAAAATCGATGGAGACTAATACCTTTGAACATCTTTGACAGAGAGAAAAAAAATAGAAATAACAATGGAGAATTCCGTACGTATTGTGGATCTGTGATTCGATGATAAACCAAAAATGCTTCCTTTAGTGATTGATAATAACCCAAAAAAATAATCAGCGGTTGAGCTCGTGCATGATAACGTTTTGTAGTATAAAAGATAGAGAAAGAGAGAGAGGCAGAGGAGAGAAGGATGTTAATTGATTAGCCTATTACATAGGTAAAGTATCCTTTATATACATGTAAAGAGAAACCCTTAGGATATAGTTGGGCCGCACACCCATGGATCGTAGGCCCTACAACAATATTCTTATTTGCTTCTCTTCCTAGAACGAAAATCCTATTAGTCGCCATGTTTTTTTTGTTCAGATTTTGTTTTTGTTTTTGTTTTTGGACTGAATTTAAACAAGAATCTCTTTTTGATGTGAATTGTTGATGCAATCAAATTAGTGATCTTATTTCCACTCAATTAAGGAATAATATAATGGAAATTAATAGGCGGTAGTTAAACGAGATTTCAAATGACTTTCGGAGAGTTCCCAAATCTACTGTTAGTCAATGAAGATTTTTGGAGAGTCTCCCAATGTCTCTTGTTATTGTTTAGAGATTTTTTTTTAAGTCATTTAAATTCTCTGAAACTCCATGTTATTGGATTAAGAATTCGTAAAAGCCACTTCAACACTCCTGTTATTCGAAGAAGAATTGAAAGTCATTGATTTGTTGTTTTAAGAGATTTGGGAAGACTTTTTTAGGAAAATATGCAAGGTTGAAATCTCTCCTCAAGAAGTGATATTTTGGAAGACTTGGAAATTTGGGGAATAATTGGTAAACACGACAATGGAGATAACGGTGCTTCCCTTTAACCGAATGATGGAGGAATTACATTCAATCCAATTATCAGCATTTTTGTCTTTCGTGTAATCTTGTGATGCCTTTATAACCACGCCTTGAACCATAAAAGAAATGTGTAAATCGATTCTGCGAACTATATGGTCAATAAAAGAAAAAGAAATGTGAAGTATCGCTTTAAAATGTCATGGATATACACATCCAACGAACAAGTGTCACTGTTGAATGAATCAACTTATCAGCTCAACTTCAATCTTGGAAGTTTAGAAGAGGAAGAAATAGGGGAAGGAAAATATGGCCCTTAATCATTTTTGCAATTTGTTGGGCAATCTGGAATGAAAGAAACAGAAGGGTAATGGTTCATAAGAGATCCAAAAATGTTGAGGAAGTCATCATTGAGATCAAACTTTTAATCTACAACTGGGGAGAAGATCATAATTGGTTTAGATATAATGTATTTAAAGAACTAATTACTCATTGGAAGATTGTTATAGATAGTTGAAATCATGTACATGCAACACTCAAAAAAAATGGGAACTGGGTTCATCTTGGCCTGGTTTTTTTACATTTTCTTTTATACAACTAACCTTTTCAAGTCAAAAAAATAAATAAAAATGAATCCACTTATCTAATTTTTATTTTAATTATCCAACCTAGTTATCACTGGATTATCCAACATAGGTATCATCGTGTATCCTTACCTTTTAAGAGAGAGAACGTGCATCTAAATGAGAAATAAATGATCCAGTTAATAATATAATATAATTTACCTTTTTTTTTCTTTTGATTTTCATATTTTCTTTTCTACTCCAAGCCATCTGCATGTTGTTGTTTGAACCTGCAGTTATTCAAACCATGTTATTGTTGGTATCCAAGAGAGCAGATTACTCTTCAAGAAACAATGGAAGGTGTGATCTACTCCACATCGCAATTTGGACAGAATAGTTAATTTCTGTTGCTGATTAGTTATTGCACATAGGTTATTTTTTGTTCCATATAAGTCTTGGGTGAAGAGATATATGCAAATCTTTTTTTTTTATTTGGATAAAGAGTATTATTATAAGAAACTAGTTGGAAGCCTAATAATTTAAGCTCCAACAGCGCAGTACTACATTAGTTGAACAGGTTGTCGTGCTAGCCTACCAGCGAGACTCATGAGGAACCAACCAAGGGAGCCGAAGCGGACAGGGGGCCTGATTATATCGTAAGGGGACAAGCTAACTCTACCTTCCATGTCAAATTCTGCAATATTGTGCCATCGGAGTCTCGAACCTGAGACCTCCTGGAGAGCATGAAACCTTTGAGGAACGGGAATGACCAGCTGAGCTAGCTACCCGTTTTTGCTCTTGTGAACTTCAATGATACTAGTTATATACACATGTGTACTGTATGGTAATGTTTTGAGTTATCAAAATAGAATAGATCCTTGAAGCTAAGGTGTTACTAATGGAAACAAAGGAAAGAATGCTTATTCTTCTTGGAAAAACGAAGAGAGGGAAGTACTTCTGAGTCTGTTGGTAGACGCAAAAAGAAACGTGGATGGAAGGACAAGAATGGTTCATTTAGCAAGAGAACAGTAGAGACTAGTATTTTACCAGTTCTAAACCAGAAATGCAACTATAATAAGACTCGCGAAAATTACAAAGGTGCTACGAAATGGGGGACTTCTACCGAAAATAGTTTTGATCTGCGAAAATATTCCAAAAACAGTGATGTTTCTGAAAGTCTTCCGAAAACGGTATGCATTTTGGTATTGGGACATTTATGCCTCTAAATTCTATGAAAATACCGCATTTTATCATGTTCGTGCATGACATCAGATACTTTTTTTTAATACAGTAAGTTTATTTTTGACTGTGGTCCCACCATTTTTTTTACTGATGCCATGTGGATGTGTAGATATCATATGTAGACATCATGTTGACATCCTGCATCTAGACATAATATTATGTTTGATAACTCTGCACATCCATGTTTCAAAGGTTCTAGACATCGACAATATACATAACTATACAAAAATTATATGGGATTATACAAGAATTATATGGGATTAAAGAATAATTATTAGGTGGTTAGTGAACAATAATTATTACTAATCATCCTTGATGTCCAGATATGATCTTTGATTTATGTCATCTCTTCACTTTTATATCTTCGACTTCAGCTCTCCCAAAGAGCTAATTATTTTTGTTCCACAGAACACAGCACACACCCATCTTCTTGTTCCTAGACTTCTTATCTTTCTTATTATTCCACTCCTTTTTTTTTTCTAGAGTGAAGATAATTTATAAGTTTTACATATCAGGTATGGGAAATCTGTTTTTCAGAAATCAAAATTATGTTTGATTTTATAAACCCTAGAAATTAAATTTGTAATTTTTTAAACTTTCAACTCCATGTAGATCAAAACAATAGGTTTCGTGATCGAGTTTAATTTTAGGTTCCTGGTATGGGTTTTCTTTTCTTTTTTATGTTTATGTATCCGATCGAAAATAACTTCTGATCCGAAATTAGGGTTCTCCATATAGATCGAAAATAAGTCATGTTATGTTATGATATAATTGATTGTGATATTTTGTAGATATTGATTTTGCTTTAATAAATGATGATAATGTCAAATTGGATAGAAATTTTGATTTTGATTTCATGAAATAGGTTCCAAATAGGGGTTGATAGGCAGTTTATTAGTGGGTTGGATACAAATTCTAAGTGCGAATGATACTATTTGATTTTGGTAGTTCGGTTTTTAAAGATGATTTAAGCAGAAGAACTAGATTAATAGCATTGTGAATCATCGTGTTAGACAGTCTCCTAAAATGGCAGTCTCAATGTGTAAGCACTATTTTGCAGTAGTGAGAAAATGAATTTGGGTTATCTTTAGTTCACATAGAAATTTTGTTGAAGTAGTTATTCAACATCCTTTTTCTTGCACCCTTTTCATGGAATTACTATTGAAGTAGTTGTTGAAGCCATATCACTACACCAAATTTTCGGATTAGAAACAGAAATAAACCGTTACTAAAAGGGGTTGTAACGGACGTCGTCCGCTTTAAAAGAGGGTATTACAATTTTTTCGCAACGGCTGAATTTTGGGTTGTAACGGCGTTATTAACAGCTGAAAGCCGTTACGAATTGACACGTGGTAATAGCTGAGAGTCGTTACGAAATTTTTGTAACTACACCGTCGTAACAAGTTCAGCCATTACGAATTTTTTTGTAACAGCAAAAAAAATACTGCCAGTCAACATTTACCTGGTCAAAATTAGTCAATATAGACTAATTTTGACCAGGTCAATATTACTGGCAGTTCATTTTCTGCCGGAAATAAGCCGGAATTCCAAATTTGATACCTGCATACACCTTTCAATCCATACATCATCCACACTCAACAATAGTTTCATCATTCATTCATTTCATAGAACATGCATTCAACTCATAGAACATTCACTCAATTCATATCACAAAAAGGAAATAAATTCTTCTAAGTACATTTTTTTTTTTTGCTAAGTATCAAGTTCCTAAGTTCAGTTCATAGAAACATTGGAAACTTCCTAAGTACACAAATTCTTCTAACATAAACCACTATAAGCAGATACTATTTAGAAACTTACAAAGATAAAATGATCTTATCTTTCTTTCCAACATTGTGGAGACGTATTAGCATTATAACCCACATTCTTTCTTCCAACTGCAAAATCAAAACAGACCTACAATAAGAAAGCATGGTATTTCTTAGCAAGCTTCTTGACCAATTTCTCGTTCTTGTTAAGCTTCTTCAAACTCTCCACATCCATATAGTCTAAACATATCTTCTGAGTCTACGGTTAACATCAATAAATAGTTCACTCAATGTTAAACCTTCAATCTCAACATTGCATTCTGAATTGACGATCAAATAAAGTTCAGGGTTTAAAGCAAATAGGCACAAGCAGTGCCAGCCAGCAAACTCAAGATTCGACAACATGTGAATTTATTCAAATGTGTCAGTCTCAAAGATGAATCACATGCTTAAAATAAAGTTCAGGGTTAGAAACAAACAGGCACAAGCAGCGCCGGCTAGCAAACTCAAGTTTCGGCAATATCTGCATCAAACCCATCATAGATTAACTAATAAAGTATCAAACTCTGCCATGGCTTACTTGCATACATGACTAATACTGGTCACGAACAATTAACAACAACACTTTAATGTTTATTAAGAGCATAAAATTATAAAATTTTGAGACAACAGAAGTATCTTTGTACAAGGAAATAAATCAAAATCAGATATGGTATTTAATGTAACCAGACAAGGACGAAACTAAATAAATTGAATATTACTTAGTGCAGAAGAAAAATATACCTTGGGAAGATCAAGGTTGATCACATGAGCAACTCTAGTGACATCTAAACCACGAGATGCAACATCTGTGGCGACCTGGACAGTGAGTTTGGAGGTTAAGTCGTTGCAGGGGTGTAATACAAACACTACGCATTTCTTTTACTTAATTCAGATACAGAAGAGCATGGAGATACCAGAATATTAGCTGAGCTATTTCGAAAATTGCGAAGAGCTGCTTGTCTTTCACTTTGGCTACGACCACCATGAAGAGCAACAACGTGCAGACCTTGCGTTATCAGGGCTTCTGCAACTTCATCACACCTAGTCTGAAACATCATATTAACATAACTTGTTAACATCTCATAGGCACTTCAAAAGTTCAAGTCATCAATCATGCAAAAAGGTCATTACCTTCCTTTCAACAAAAAGGTAATACATCATCTAAAATCCAAAAGGTAACCAATAAATGGTATGTACTATTAGACACAAGCATACACACGGTTTCACACTGAAAATGCGACGCTCATGACAACCAGAAAACCAGAAATAACAAAAGTAGGGAGTTCAAGTAAGAAGCTAAACCTCTCTTATATGTGGCTCAAACCCCATGTCCAACATTTTGTCAGCCTCATCCAAAACAAGGTACTGATTTGTTAGTTACAAACAATCAAAAATATAGGACAATACAAAAGAGATAACAGAAACAACACATATTTCTTACTTTTCAAGCTTTATATAAACATTGGCAGCAACACGATATAGAACGGAGGCGATTTGCTCCTTTTCATCTTCTTCAAGGATGGAACAAGCATCAACATACATCCAAAACAGCTTCATCATGGGAGTCTTCTTCGCGAGCACTATGACATGCCAGGAAAACGAAACAAAAACAAAGACTGATAATTAGCATTCCAGGAAAACGAATCAAAAAGCAAAGAATGGTGGAATAGGAAATCATGAAAACATGTATAAAGAGCTCAAGGGATTAGCAAGCTTACAAAGAGGGGAACTTAAGCTATCCAAAAATATGTATGCCGACCTGCATATTGAAAGAAAAAAAAGGCTTTTAAGACAGTATGTAAGATCAGCATGCCAGGAAAACAAATAGCAGGTTGAATTTCAAAATCAAAAACTTTTGAGTTGTTTGTAACTTACTAATCCATATTTCTCTTGTTGGCGATTCCTTACAAGATTTCTTTGAGCTTCTTGTTGTTTCACATATCCTTGCTGCTACAAAACCATCCATACACCCTAATGTCTTAAGTGCGGCAGACCTAACAACAGCAGCAGGTTGACTGGTGAAACTTATGCGAACAGGGGGTAGTACAACAACGGATTGAAGAAGCTCGCTACTGCTGATATTGACCAGTGGCTTGGTAACAGTGGAATGGTGGCGACGAAGTGCAAAGCTTGCTGCTGAAGTAGTTTCCTGCGAACAGGTGGAGTGCTGGTGATGGATGGAAGTTGTTGTTGGGAGCGGAAGATGGAACTG
This sequence comes from Papaver atlanticum, assembly GCA_023531105.1. Taxonomy (NCBI): domain Eukaryota; kingdom Viridiplantae; phylum Streptophyta; class Magnoliopsida; order Ranunculales; family Papaveraceae; genus Papaver; species Papaver atlanticum. Next base: position 730,300 of record JAJJMB010001710.1, read on the forward strand.
AAATGCAGCTGCGACTGTTGGTGGGTGTATGCAGGTGATAGGTCAGTAGCTGGAAAAGATGATGCAGATGGAGATGATGATAGTATGCAGATGGGTGTGGTGAACTGGAGATGCAAACTGTGGTGGTGAATCAAGTGCAGGTGATGGAGTATATTATAGCTTGAGATGCAGGTGGTAATGGATTGTTGTATCTGTATGCAGGTGAGATGAATGCAAGCGGGTGGAGATGCAAAAGATGGAAGGGAATGGTGGTGACCATATGCAGTAAGCCATAACCCACCTTTCCTCTTCCTGACATTGCCTTCAATCGTCTCCATTAATCCTTGAAACCATTGGCAGTAAGCCAGTACCAAGTCATGTGAACCATTTTTCTCGGCAGTAGCTTGAATTTGAGACAACCCATGTTCTTTCTTTGTCTCAACTTCGAATCCCTGTCCAAAAAACAAGAACATGATCAAACACACATAAACTAATGGAACAAAAAACACATAGTAAATACCATGTCAAACATTGCAATACGGAATTGAGAAAACATGTATTCCCAATATTCTCTTGTGTCAAGTCTTGCACTGAGGACAAGAGCTATTCCCCTATCTTCTCTCATACTCACAACAAGGCCGACAAACAGGGAATGCACTCTCATTACAAGCACAAAGGCATCACCACCATTACAATCTTGTTGTTGGCTCTACATTACAATCAATTTATTCCATATTATAGAACATTTCAAATTACCGAGTTCTTGAACCGATTTAACAAGACCCAGTTACAATTAACTTAACAAAATCAAGAAATGAAGACTATGAGCAGTAAAATTTCACCTGAGAAAGTGCATGATTAGCAGTACCGGAGAAAATCCAAGTAATTTGGTAATGAAAGTTCATTAATACTTGTTGAATGGTTTCCCATTCTTAAATCCCAATGGCTCTATCGAATTAAACCTCTATTAACACAAAAATTATAAAAAAAATTATCAGCAAATGAAACCCTAGATTATAAAGTAAAAAGAAAAGCCCTAAAAAATGAATTTACTTACCACAGAATTACTATTATCACCACCCTCTCCACGGATATGACACACTTTACCACCACTGATATATTTGAAACCCTAAAATGAAATCAGAAAATCAGATTTAGGTCAGTTAGTATATATCCTTCCAACCATATATCCTTCAAACCCTAAAATTTGATTTAACATATGATGAAACAAATACCTTCTTCAGTTCTTCAACAGATAAAACCCTAAAACGAAATAAAAAGAGAACTCGTATTAGATTTATCAGATGACGAAAACCATAAAATACAAAACCCTAATTAAAAGAACAGACGATTAATGAAAAACTTACGATCGAAACTGTTGTAAAACTATAATCTCTAATCTCTTTGATGGATTTATCAGATGACTGAACAGATCGAAACTGGTGAAACCCCAATCTTTTCAGGGGAGAAGATGAGAAGAGAGATAGAAGAGAGGCAGGAGCAGAAGAGAAAAAAAAGAGAAATGAAAAATTAAAATTTGATCTCGATTTCGTATATCCTCAAAATCACGCATGGGAGGAAATATCCCTAGTGTTACTCATCTTGGGTGGAAAAACAATAGTACGCATGTGAATGACACACACACCAATTCCAGGTGTTACGACCCAGGTGTGACGAAGCGTGCGACTAGCACGCCTATAAAAAAAATTCGTAAAGGCTGGCCTCTGTTACGAAATTCGAAACGGCTAGAGCCAGTTACAATATTTTTCGTAAAGGCATTTGTAACGGGAATTTCGTAACGGACACAAAGCCGTTACGATTTTTTGTTACTAATCCAAGAATTTGGTGTAGTGTATCTATTTTTGGTGTAGAACAAGCTAGCATGTTTGTACATACTGCGGTACTTCTCTCATAGTGCTAACTGACAAAGTGACTTTTGTTGTCTATTTGTATAATATGTGCTCTCGTACATAATAAACATGGATGTAAACATGAGCAA
>JAJJMB010001710.1:732287-884917 GCA_023531105.1 Papaver atlanticum
CATATTTTAGTATCAAAACTCATCTGGAGTCGCTTGATTAAATACTAGAGTCAACTTCGTTTAGGTTAGACTAGAAAGTCTAGGAATGTTGAGACATATAAGTATTACTCTGAAGACCTGAAGAAAGTGAAAGAAGTAACGACTACAACGACGACATCATCCTTCCTCTTTAGGTTGGTAATATTGACTTGATCTTGTTTCCATCCCTAACCCATCTTTCAAGTCGCTTTAGATTGAAAACATAACATGCGAAGATATATATGAAACTCTAGTGTTAGACTTGGTCATATTAGTATGATCAAAGTATTAAGGAATTATATTACGAAGTATAACGTTTATCTTTTGAACTTCGTAATTACGATATCGACAAAATCTATTGTATTTAGTTACTTGATTATGTATGCATTATATAAGTGTGATTTCATCCCAGAAAACTATGTATTATTACATTAGTTTTAGGAAGTAGATGTATGAACTTGTTTCTTAATCGAAAGGGAAATAATGATGCATTGATCCGGTTCTTCATTGAATATTTTGATTGATCAATACAAGATGACTAGGTAGAACCAATCTTAACTATGGTTGACGTACACAAAATTTGGGGATTCGCAACAGAAAGAGGGCGTTTCAAATCGGGTTGTAATAGGTTTCGGCTGTTACAAAAGGGGATGTAACAAATTTTAGTAACGAGCATGTCGCCGATACTAATCTTGGGTTGTAACGGTATTAGTAACGGCCACTAGACCGTTACTAATTTTGAATTAGAAACTGCATCTCAGCCACTTCTAAATTTTCACGTGTTGCTAATATCTTGACTTAGTCAGCGTTGACAGACTTCCCTTTTCTGGTAAAAAATTGGTAATGTCAACTTCGCCGTTACTAATTTTTTACTCAGTTACAAAACAAATTGACTAGGTCAGTCTTGACCAACTCTCATTTTTAAGTAACAAGTTTAGTAACAGCAAGTCATTGTTGTTAAATTTTTGCAACAAAAAAATGAAGTCGGTCTTTGTTGACCTAGTCAAAATCAGATTCCCTCCCATTTCAAAATACCCTGCAATTCCCCTGCAAACCTCATTTCCCTGGAATCATTCCATTCAATCCAATTCATTCTACAAACATGCTATCTTTTAACCATCAAATGAATTGCACAAAAGAAATGGAAGAAAACATTGTTCTAATCACTATGTTTATCATATTTTTCAATGATACTTAGGCTGTATGATATTTTAGTTATTGCCAAACATTCTAACTTTTAAGGTTTCAGAAGTAGTTCTACAACATATAGATTAAGTATAAAAGGAACTCTCACTTGTCCATCTTCAGTTCGCCAGCATGGTTAGATGACATCAATCTTGAGTTCAACTCCTCCGGCAATATGACAACCTGCAACATTGAACAATATTTATGGTGAGTTCATTAGTCATATGCAACAAAGATTTATTTGTCTATGAATAAAAGCCTGACAAACTAGAAAAGAGGGAATCTAGAAGTATTAGGTGCCCACCTGTGAGTTTGAAAAAGTCGAATTTGACTGCTTCAGTGGAATACTTTCAGTAACAGGCTGCAATTACCAGCAAGCCAGTTTAGTACATGCAGGTGAACAAGATCAAACAAACTGGTTGTTTATCCTTTCAAAATTTTGCTACATCGTAATTCGACCTTTTAGGATTCTACCAATAATAACATAGCGAGATGTTTTTCGTTCATTCTGGGGAACATAAACAAACTTCTTGTTGCACCCAGCACATTCTTTGCTCGGAAATGGTGAGGTCAAACTTGTGGGCCATACAACACAATTTCAGTGATTCATGTTCCTCTCTGTAATAAGAAACACTAGAACTGTGGCTATCATAAATTTTGGCTAGAATGTGATTCTATTTTCCTCATTGTTGCAACTATGTGGAGGTTCACTGTTCCTTGGAAGTTAAAAGTTAGCCGAAAATGACACAGTACAGAGTAAAATGATCTCCAATACTTGATACAGACATGGCACAGAAAATGTCCAATGTAGACAGACATACATGTATTTTGGACATCCTTTGTAAAACTTTAGACCTCTCTCCCTTAAAATTCAGCACTTCCATCCGAAACTTGAATCTGCACCACATAGATGTTAATAATCTCGATTCATGCAACCACCAAAAGGCTCCGCATAATAACAAAAACAGAACTGAAAGGAGAAGTTCCCCATTCAATAAAAAAGTCAGGAGTCATACAAAATTCAGGAGTGACTACTTGACTCAACATCCTATAAGAGTCTAGACAACTCGGATCACTTGGATATCACTGACTATATTATAACCTACAGACTAAAAGTGGAAAATTTGACCTCCATCCCAATTTTTCAGTTTCAAGCTAAGTCCAACCTTATGAAACCTAGTACTGTGATTTCTGCCAGGAGCTGAAGTAACCTCAAACATAGAAATACGGTAAAACCTAATATTGTGCTTTTACTTAATCACCTATGTTATCGGATAAAGGATTTCCCCATTTATTGTTTGACATGGTGCAAGTAATCGTTGATTTTTTTCAAAAAAAAGGAACGAAAAACAAAAAAAAATGAAACAAACCTGTTTCCAGAACATGGGAGAATCGTCTAACTTTGCAAAAAGCGTGATAAACCACCGAGTTACTTTTATTCTCTCTGAAGCTACTAATCCTTATCAACACTACACCAACACAGCACAAACTTAATTTTCAGCTTAAACAGTTTTACCACCACTAGCTTCATCTGAAGAGGTTGAATTACTAACTGCCCGTAACACAAAACTCTAATTTTAGTTTAAGTTTTGGTCAGGTTATGAATATGAAAATAGTCCACATTTACAGCTCTTCGATTCTCACCATGAGACTCTCATAGAGTGTACCTAAGGAAGTACAGAATGTGACTGAGGACCCAACCCAAGCAATGATTCGGTCACTTGTGCAGCACCTACAGTCATATCTGGAAGCTGCAAGCAGCAGCAAAACAAACAAGAACATTGTTGTGGTGTTGCTAACCCTGGGCATCCATTTTGCACCGATTGTCTTCAATTTTTCCTGTCTTGCAAACCGCCTAGGCACCAAATTTCTGGTGGTGCCTTCTTAGTCACAACCGATTCAGTTCCCATTATCTTCATTCAATACCTGTTAGATAAAAACCCATCTAAGAAACAATAAAAAGATCTCAGCTTCATAAACAAGAGTTCTTCTCAAACCATTAGGGTTTTGAAGCTTGAACTGATTCATTGAAGGGAATCAATCAACCAATCACACCACAACTGAAAAATTAGAATCAACCAAAACCTGATTATATTGTGTATTGTCCATGTAACGATTCGATTGAAAAGAACCCATCAACCAATCACACCACATTTAATAAAAATTAGGGGATTTTAATGAAAATCAATCACTATAATTGATTTGATTCCATCCAAGAGGAACCCATCAACAACCATACTCCAATTAGACGAAAAAATGGCAAAAGAGATTAGGAAACAACACATAAGAGAAAATTAATGATACCTGGAAGGTAATACCACAATTGAATCCAGAGAAATAAATGTTGTATATCCTCATCATTATGCGAAATAATATATGATAGATTGGAGTTTCAGGTGATCTATTTGCTTCGCATAGTGACGAGGATATACAACATCCGAATGAAAACCAGTATATAATCGGAGTACTTCAAACCAAGGTTTGAAAAACGGGTCACGGATCAGGTCATGGCCCCTGAGTGCGACCGTTATAACGCGTTTTGACGGGTGTGAACACGTTTAGGGCAAAAAAAACATGTCATATAGGAATAAAATGTGTTTTTTATACGTTATTTTTAATTAACGGGTGTTATAACGGTTAAATAGAAAATAAAAAAAAATTATGATCTGAAATTCCTATCTAACGGTTATAACGTGCGTGAAAACAGTTATAACGGGTCTAATAACGTTGTTACAAAGTTTTTTATATATTGTTATTTTATTCTTTCATTTTCAAAAATTTTATTGTAATTTTTTATTCTTTAATTAAAAAAATAAATAATTGTAAAAAAATATTTTTAAATTCTTTTTTCTGAAAATACGGTTATAACTGGTGTGAAAACGGGAAAAATGGTCTAAAAAACTCCCGTCAAAATGTTATTTAGAAGGAAAAAACGTAAAATTCAATTTTAGAAAAACAGTTATAACATGTGTGATAACGGAAAAAAGGTCCTAAAAAACTGCCGTTATTTCCTATTTATCGGCGTTATATAGGCACGGGGTTCAGGGATCCTCACGGTCACGGTATATGGATGTGACCGTTTTAACGGACGTTTTTTTGGAAAAAACGCGTGTTTTTCAAACCTTGCTTCAAACAAAGAATCCCAATTCTTGATTTACGAAAATATTGTGTTACAAAGATTGATTGACAAATTATCAGATTTTAAGAGAGGGAGACAAAAGTGAAGGAAAAAAAACAAACAAACAATGGGAGCCAAACACGTCCCGGGTTGCCCAGCCCACTATCTGATTTTACGGTACAATACATAAGCAGTGTAAACTGAGTGTCAGTTTTATTTAGCGTTATTACTAGTACAAGCATGACTGTCGCCTAAAGTTGAGTGAAAATGAAAATCAAACTGGAAGGCCTTGTGGCTCGCTGTTGATAATATGGTCACGGTTGGTGAAACCGCGAATGATGCCGAGAAAACGCTCTTTGATCAAACGCAAATTGGGTTGAATCCGTCCGATAATAACAGCAACACGTTCATAGAAATAACAACGTAGAAGATAAGTGAATACAATGGGGTAAACCAACCAATACACCGGCCGAGGAAGAAGAAATGATAGAAACACCGATATAATCAGCCAACCGAGCAGAATATGCAACAGCATATGCCTGAATGTGACATTTCTTGGAGACGCAGTATACGCGAAGAAGGAGGTGAGAAGAGCTAAGATGGATAACCCCATCAAAATGGGATGAGTATCGAAAGGGGTCACTGTTTTGTTTTGGAACTTCAACATTACAAGGTTTATCACCACAGACATACACCACTTGAAGTGGAGATTCGACACGCATCGGAGTTGTTGACGATGGTGCTGGCGATTCCCACGCCTCGATAGAGTTCTTCGATTCTGATACATGATCTGCATTGTACTTGTTTGAAGAATAGAACCCTACAAATGTTAGTGTTTTGAGCTTGATAGAGTTTAAGAAAAGCGTGTCTATTTTTTATTTTTGGAGGAAAATTCTACTAAGCTATTATATAGGATTCGATTGACGTCAGAATATTAAACTGTATTACACAGTAGTGCCCAAATAATGCCAAAGTCCTAGTTACAAAAACTACCAAATACTTTCTTTTTGCTACTAAAAAATATCCGTGGAAAAGTTTAAAACACAATGCCACCAGTTATTTAAATAATTATAAGCTGTGTCATTCAGTTGACCCAATAGATTCAAGTCGTGGGTACAAAAACATCCACCTATTCGGGTACAATTTCTACCTATGATGTGCAACTGTTCTTTTGTATTTATAGTTTAAGAATCCAAATTTGTTTTTGAATGTGTGAATGGATGTTGATGTGGTGGATAGGACGATGTTGATGTTTTGCACAAAGTGGTAAGAAAAGTTCCATGATTAGATTTATAAAAATTGATTTTAGATCTAATTTTTAAAACTAATAATACCAAAACTTGGACAAAAAATGTTAAGGCTAAGATTCCACTATTTTCCAATTTTCAAAGTGATTTAATTCAATAATTATAATTATGCAATTCATACATTCAACTGATTCCAAAATATTGCAACAAGTAGATTTTCTAACCAAAGTAAATACTGCTAAGCATATACCATCAATTGAAATCACAATTGCTTAACAAAAATCATTAAATAAATTTCTAACCAAAGTAAATAATTAATGAAAACACGGGGTACAACAACCACACCTAACCATTTTGTTTGGCAATTTGTATGGAACAAACTCTAATACAATTCTTGAGAACACCAAGTTACTGAGCTCAATCAGGAAATATATCAAAAATCTTTATGTCTTTCTCAACATAATCAGTAACTCAAACAGATAGAAATCCGCGAACCAGATTGTTATGAGAATAACTTGGATGGTACCAAAGACCAGTATCCAAGTCAATCACGTCACTATCCAACAAACAAGGTCGGACTTATCAACAATGATTGAACTACGTCCAACCTGTTCAATTATATATATAAAATATAATGCAGAAAATAAATAACACAGACACCAGAAATTTTGTTAACGAGGAAACCGCAAATGCAGAAAAACCCCGGGATCTAGTCCAGACTTGAACATCACACTGTATTAAGCCGCTACAGACACTATCCTACTACAAGTTAACTTCGAACTGGAATGTAGTTGAGCCCTAACCAAGTCTTACACCGATTAAGTGACAGTCGCGTTCCTTACGTCTCTTGAATCCCAACAGAACTCTGCGCACGTGATTCCCTTAGCCGATGTCACCCAAAACTAAGAGTTGCTACGACTCAAAGTCGAAGACTTATAAGTCTGTCTCCCACAGATATGTCTATCCTTTATTCTTTTTGTTCGGTCTTTTAATACAAAGATCAAGGTGAACATGAACCAACTAATAATACGGTCTTATAATCCCGAAGAGCAGCCTAGAAATATTAGTCACCTCACAATAACTTATCTATACGTCACACCAACTAAGAGTTGTTTCAACTCAATTGAAGACTTTAAACCAAATATGCCCCCCCACAGATTAAGCCTATAATTGATTTCCTGATTTACGATCTAAACGGATGATCAGATCAAACGAAAGATCCAGGTGATGGAAATCGATAGCAACTTGACCGAAGTTTGGCTATCCTCAAAATCCGGACTTATGCAACCCGAAGTGCAGCCTAGATTATTATTCGCCCTATAAGTATAAAAGGGTTTCTGGAGAGGACGACTCTAGATAGAACTAGGATACACCAAAAAGTAGTGTCAGGATTCAAAGATCCCAGTTTCCAAGATTTCCCTTATATAGACTTCAAAGTCTAGGTTGCTTTAGGTTTAAGCTAAGATAACTTTGGAACCAAGCCAACAATATTGACCGTTAGATGAAAGCTTTGAATCTTATTCACATAAACAAGATATACACTCTGGTTAGGTAAACCGTAACCGAACCGTGTATAAAGACTATCTTCAACATGGTTAGTCGAAACTAGCCGATTTGAACTTAAAAGCTTAACTCTAATTTCCATGAACACAAAGACATTGATCTTGAGTCACAATTATGTGACTCAAGATCACAAAGTACATAACCGACATAGTTGGTAAATGCAAAAAGTACAAATAGTTAAGTAGTTCGTGAATCGGTTGATTCAAGGTACGCGGACCGGTTTGTAAACTTTACAAGCAAAACCGAATTCCGGAGTTCACAGAAATTTTTCAGTTCACGTACCGGTTTGCAAACTTAGGTGCAACTCTAAGTTCCGGAGTTGACAGAACTTTTTTAGTTCACGTACCGGTTTGCAAACTTAAGAGCTCTACCGGTTCCGGAGTTCACATAACCTTTTCAGTTTGCGTACCGGTTTGGGTACTAAACTGGTTCTGGAACATAGAACTGTATTGGTTCGCATACTTGTTTGGATACTTAAACCCGGTTACCTTACCACGGTTCCAAAATAGTTTGTATACAAGTATACATACCTATCCGGATCACGAAACCGATAGATTCTCCCATGATGTGCATACGAATATGCGTATCACACAAATCTACAAGTCGATATATAGCTATTCTACTACGTGTACGAATACATGTAATACGGCTTCATACGAATAACCGTTATCCGAATATAGTAGTTCTATATTTTTCTAAATCAATTTGAAACATTCCCGAATAACATCAATGACACATATCACAGTTCCCAGGCTATTTTCGAATGATAAACTTGAATCAAGATTTGGTTCCGAACAACAAATTATTCTCCACCGAAGTTGATCAAGTATGAACAAATGTTCATTAAGCTTAGTCATTATATTTTGAGAAATTCTTAAACTAAATAATTAGTTCTCGACTCGAAATTCTTGTCTATGCAAGCTAGTCTAGTTAGTTATGCGACAATCGTCTCAAGGATAGAAAGGTGAATATAACTTGAGAAATAGGTGGTTCATTCTTCACTTACCTTTTGTTGATGAAGTTCTCCAAAAGCTTCCGTTGATCTTCTCCTTCAAACGGTAGAAAGAAAATGATGACTTACTCGTTTCTCAACTACCTTTATCTTAGACAGAGACTTACCTAATTGTAGACTAGAAATCAAGATATCGTTTTTGACAACTAAATTTGACAGAAATCTTGATATAGCAACACTTGTGAGTTCGACCTTGCAAGGCTCTAACACTACTCATGCCTCTCGGACTAGATTACCAAGAAAGTTGGGTCGTCAGATGATGATGCATCTCATTCCGTCACATTCTGCAGCAGTCGGCCACAGTTTTTGTGACATTTATATATGTCCTTAACGAATGTGACAAAAGCTGCTGATACTGACATTTTAGGAACATATATATCATTTCCAAATTTGAGACACAAAAGGTAGCCCCTTTACAAATATATGGGGAACCGATGCATGAAGCGCGTACTGCCAACTTGAAACACCTAGAACTTTAATGTGGGATAGGGCCTCAAACTAGTCGGGTTTTTGGAAAAACCATGAAACTTTAATTAGTGAAAGGACAATACTACGTTTCATATATTTCCTTAATACCATCTCCAATAAGGGACTTGTACCCTTAAATAGGGGAATCGCCATCTTTTATGGGGTTGGGAATTCACCAAAACCGATTTACCCTACTCCGTATACGGGGATTGGGGAATAAGGAAATGAGGGAAGTGAACAGAAATGTACACCAATAGAGGAACTAAATATAGAGATCGGTATTCTTTTCACCAGTCCATATTCATTACAGCGATTGATAATCAATTAAACGTCAGGGTCCCGCCAACTTTCACCCGATTGGTAAACATTCCACCGATCAATGTAATAATATAGCCGGAAATGTTTCGCGTTATTTCGGTTATGCCGGGTTATGTCGGGCTTTTCTTTATTTTTTTTTGCATTATGCCGTCTATTTCGGTTTTAGTTTTCCTACCATTTTAATCGTCTATTAGAACAAAATAAGAAAATTTCAAGCCAAAAAAAAGTTATGAAACTAAACAAATTTTCATTTTCAAGTTTTGCATTCAGCCGATCAAAAAAACAAAGATTTAAATTGGAATGACCAAAACAAACTTCCCAAACTAGTATAGAACAGACCAAAACACACTACTCACGTCGTTACAAAACTAACTGTTACAGACTCTCTATTAAAACCATACAAAGAAAACGTTACAAAGAAATAAAACACTATAAATTTTTTTTTTTTTTGATGCAAAAGTAAAGGATTATATTAATTTTGAACCATGTCTGACATAATGAAAGACTCTAAAACAGTAGGATATTGGTTTAACTAAATACCTGATACACCCTCTTTACGAGCATACTTATTAGCGAATAAGTGTGCGGATGAAAACGCTATAAAGTTAGAAACGCTACAAAGAAATAAAAACGTTTACATAATCAAATAATGGAGGAAATGATTCTCGTTAAACAGTTTTCCCGACCGTTAACCAGTAACTCGATCGTGTAGCATTTAAGAGATCGATATACTCTTTAGAGCTTCTCCAATGGTTGATGTGTGTATTTCATATTAAGACATCCTCTTGAAATAAATTTCTATATAAGGTTATAATTTCCTAAATATGAGAAGTAAAACTAAACATCTCCAACCCATAAATTATAAATCTTTTCCATTGAGTATGTGCCGTTTGATGATTGATTAAAATCATTTCTATATTTATTATTGCATTGATTTTATGGAAAACATTGTCTAAGTGAATGTCTTGTTTTAGACATTGGCTTTCACATCCTCTACCCAAAACTATGACACATCATCTACACATTGGTTTAAGAAGATACATTAAGAACTTAAACTAGATTTTACATAAGAGGAGTATTTAATGAGATCTCAAACCTTTGAGCGGAAACTCGATCCACTGACCTCCTACTTGAGAGTCAGGCTACTTGAATGTCTATCCTACATGGATTTAAATATTTTCCTTCACATACATTCTATTGGAGAAGCTCTTAGTTGTTACACCATAAGACATGGTGATCCCTTAGGCCAAGCATTATGGTGCTATTTTCCCCTTCCCTATCCCTTATATGTAGGAAAATATTTAAAAAACCATCTCTTATGGTCTTCCATATTCCTACTTAGTAGAGATATCTCTTCCATACCTTTCAAAGTGGATTAAATCTGATCCGGGTAGTAGGGAAGAGAAATGACACGGAAACTGAGTTTCCATATAAAATTGTGCTTTACGGAAATTGAGTATCCATTTGGGAGTTTCTGGTTTTCACAATTCTACATTAGCACTTCTCTTTTTAACTCTTTTTTTATTTATTTACCAAAACTCTTTTTTTCTATTTTTTTAATCTTTTTTTTTTCTATCAATTATCTTTTAACCTATACAATTTACCCAACGTAAAAAAAATTAGGTAAAAAAAAAATACTTAATATCGGTTTGGCACTATTTACATGTAGAGAAGATATAAAAGTGCACCATAAGATGGTCTAACCTAACGTTTGAAAGGTAAAACTCCCACAGTCCCCCACTGTCTCACTATCACATGACCCAACGGTGCAACTTAACTCACACTATTTCCTACTAAACCCACGCAATCTTCAATTTCCAACAAAGGGTTTTTAGAAAAACTTGATTTCAGAAAGAATGAGTTACCAAAATCTAGGGGTTTTGGATTTAGCAGAAATTTATTGTTTCTGTTATTAAACATAATAACAATGCGGTTTCAACGGCTGAATCTTCACCTTCTTGGGGCAGGTCTAGGTAAAATCAATTTCATTTTTGTAGTTATTATTGATAAAAATTGTTCCTTTATGCTTGAATTCTTCTGGGTTGTCATTTATTTTTTGACCTAGTTTCAGGTTGATGCTTGAATTTGGGTTTATAGAATATTAAATTATCAAAATATTGGGGAAAAAAAGGGGGAACAATCTTGGGTGGATTTGAGAGTGATGTGCTTAGAGTTTCCATTGGAGAATGAAGGAATGCAGTGATTATGTTATGAATTACATTAGTATACCAGTTCTGCAAAGGAGGGCATAAAATCTAATTAGTAATTACTGAAGCTTTAGGACTGCAAATAGTCTAATTACTGTTTGACACTTTGTTTAGTACTAAAGTATATTCATACCAGCACTAATTTCTACTATGTTTTAGCTAAGACTGAGATCTCGTTACAAATGCAGGACGTCATACAGTTTCTGTATTTGTTGGTGATTAAAATGGAATGATAAACCGAATTGCAGAAGTATTTGCTAAAAGGGGTTATGATGTTGAGTGGCTTGCTCTCGGTTTGAATAAGGACAAAGCACTCTTCAGAATAGTTGTTTCTGGAGCTGACAGTGTTACAGCAAGTGGTAGAGCAGCTTCACAAGATTGTGAATGTCTTGAAGGTACTGATCTCATCCCTGAACTTTCAGTTGCAAATTTTTATGAGATAGTGGTACTCAAGTGACATTAAAGTTCCAACTTACTTGTATTCTGTTTTTATTTCATAACATTACCTGGTACTTGGTGCGTAAATTATGCTGAAGTGGTTTCCTTCTGGAGATCTCTCTCTCACACACACATACACGCACAAACCTCTCTCCCGTTTTCGCTTATCGATCTAACATTTTATTTGATTGAATTTATAAGGTGGAAAATCTCACATCGGAACTGCAGGTAGAACGTGAACTGATGCTCGTCAAACTCAATGCTTATGAAAATAATCGTGCAGAGGTTACTATTTCCCTAAATGTCATCTCTGTAGTAGGAAATTCTGATTTGAGGACCAACCATCAGCTAGTATAGTTGTTAAGTCATCCTTCTGCAATCTGCATTGTGCTTAGTCTTGGGGCCAGGTCATGTAACGTTTGCGTTCGGGGTCTTCTCTGACGCGTCCCAGCAGACATATCTGAAACCCATCTGTGATACCACTTTGGGGTCAAAAAATAACTGTGGTGTGGTGTTTAGAAAATGCAGTTCTCCTACCTTTTTTTTTGTTTGGGGTGTTAACTTAATATCTTTTATTTTAATCTTCAGATAATGATGAGGTTAGGCTAATGTGGTTGGTGGACATTTTCAGAGCAGAATTTGTCAACATTTCGTAGGACTAAGCTAAATATAAAGGTGCTTATAAAAGTTTGTTTCCTTAATTGGTTCTTTGTTTCATGCATACATTGTTTTCTTTTTTTTTAAGCAAACGAAAATATTATACCTAAGAACGCCTCCACCAGTCGACTAGACAGCCATACTAGTGGATGGTCCAAAGAGTGGTGTCAAGTTCCACAGCAGTACAGGAATAATAATTACTAGTTAATTACATACCAAGTTGGAAGACATAACCTTACCAACTTCTACCCAATCTTCTTTGAATTCATAAGTTTTGTCCTTTGTCTCAGCTGAAGTTTTTCCAATTATAGGAGATGCCTGTTCCACCCAATAATGGTGGTGATGAAGCTTCTTTCCTTTCAAGAGATATAACATTATAGGCTTTGTAACCGAAGGGATTGCACAATTTCATTAGAAAAACTGTAGTCCCGAGAAAGATCCCGAGTCTTCTACTAACTAAAGTAGAGCTGCCACGCCGACTCAAGGGGATCAAGGCAATCTTCAAGACAGAAGACCAAATTTAGGTGAGGTAGTTAACCTCTGCAAATTGCAAGCATTTCATGCATACATTGTTGGTAATGTGTCATGGACAGTAGAATTTGGTTTGGTGTTGGCTATATGTATAAAATACTTGTTAGACAAAATGAATAAAGAGTTTGTTTGTATTGGGCCCTAAGATATTCTTCAGTTTTTTTCTGTTTGTTTGTGTTTGTAAAAAAGAAGATATTCTTTAAAAAGGAATTTTTCGCCCAAGTCAAATGGCTAAAGTGGTTTGATGCCACTTTTAAAATAAAAGAGTTCATGAGACAACTTGTTAGTTTTAGCCCCCAATATTTAAATATCAGTTCCTTTATCTTACTTATGATCAGGTTTTTCATGCTTGTTTTGACGCAGTTGTTGCCTTCAGGATGGCTAGGAACTTGATGGCAATAAAGGCAAGTAAGTCATACTTTGGGGGATTTTGTGGAATGCTGGATCTTAGTTGAGGGTTTCATTGGGGTGTACTGTCCTGTTTCAAGGGATTTGGAGCATATGATGATGATATTGGACAGTTGGGGAAGGTAATTAGTTTCTGTTTATACTTTATACAGTTAATATTCTGTTGAAAAGTCAAAACCAAGTAGTTTCTGTTCTAATCCAGTTAAGGGTATATGGGTTTTTGGTAAAGCCCTTAAAGTGACATCTGGGTTTTAACGGATGTTAACTTGTAACTTGATGGAAAATTGTGTAGGGGGTATATTGAAAAGTCCCAAAATAACAGGACCTTGTTGTAAACTGCTTTCAAAAAAAAAGAACACACCAGTAAAAAGCCCTTTTCCCTTCCAATGTTGGAAGTCAAGTCTTAGTGGCATCACAGTAATTAGTTTGCAACATTTGCCCACTTTGTTAACAGAAATTACATTGAGACTAAATTTGGTAATTGATAATATTTTTTGGTTTTGTTTCCGCTACTTTTGGAAATTCCCTCAACCACCAACCATGGGAGATATTACCATAATTTTCGGTTCATCAATCCACATTTCCCAGGTTCTGAGCTTTCCTTGGTTTCCGGATGAATCATTTTCAGGTTATACTATCTGATCAAAAATTTCAGATCGAACTTTTTTCATGAATTTTTCTTCAAGCATCTTAGAATCATAGACAATTGCAGGTATGTCCAACTCATCCTTATGTTATAAGGAATTAATCAGTTGTTTACATAATTGTTCTAATTCATTTATAATGTTATTGTTGGTTTCTAAAGGAAGATAGATCGAGAAATTGATGTTAGGCCACGAAAGAAGAAAACATTGTCATCTATGACGACTGAGGTACAAAGGTTGAAGAACCTGATGCAGTTGTTTGGAACATTTTACGCATCTCCGTCGTCTCCGTCTGATTCTTCACAATTATTTCAGATGATGGAATGGCAGATCCAGTCAGTTATGGGAATTCTGGACGTGACATTGAACAAGTTAGTAGTAGTTTTCTCAATCAATTTTCATTTTTCTTTCATGTTTTGCTCTTTGGGTAATGCCTGTAATTTCAATACAAGAAACATCTTTCTACTTGCTTACCGATATTGTGTTGTTTTGATCACATCATTCTATACCTCAACGCTTATGACTCCACAGACAATGTGTTTTAGTTAATTGTTTTGGTATATATGAGCACATGATCTGATTCTTCTTTTATGCATATCATGCATACAACTGAGACCCGCACATATAATCTCTTGTATATATTTCTCCATTCGAGCTTCATACATGCCATCTATTGTTAGTCATACGGGTGAAATCATGGTAACTGATAATTGAGAATCTTATGTATGTGCACATGATGTCAAGTGGTGGGATCTATTAGAACTAGAAGAGTATAGAGAGTGCTGGCCATATAGTTTAGGTTGCTGCCACACATAAGTGGACCTCGTGGAAATACTCCTTCTTCAACCATTCTTCTTGACCAAAATAAATCCTTCAACAAGTGCATTCAACCACAATTCTAAACATTTTGCATGGATGCTTTTGCCATTGTAACCTGAAGAGCTCTAGTCCTGTGTTTTTTGTACTTCTTTTATTCCCTTGAGTATAAGACTTTATTAATCTGGAAAACTACGTTAAACAAATTTGTACAAAATAAAAAACTAATAAATATAGATTAAAATGTAACTATGTCGTGTTTACACACTCATCACTTTAATGCTTAAAAAATTAAACAATAGCGAAAACATATTGAGTGGTAGCAGATTTCTAAGAGAAGGAAGAAAAATAAGAATGGGTGTGTTCCATGCGTCAAATAGTCTAAAGTGGTTATCGCTGTAATAGAAGTTGACGTATGTGATATTTTCTTTAATGTGAATTCTTCTTTCTCCTTTGAAGGCACTTGTTGTTCTGAAGAAAGGCACTCAACTAATCAAGTATAGTCGCAAAGGGAAGCCTAAACTTTGTCCATTCAGAATATCCCCTGTAAGTAATACTGTTTATACGATTACCTATTTCTGAGGCATTTATGCAGTTGACTCTAGCACGTTATTATGTAATGGAGAGTCAAATCGCTTTGCCTTGTTGTGTAGTATGTTTATACTTCAATCTATTCGGGAATTAGGATAGAAATGTAGTTATTATTATTATTATTATTATTATTTTTATAACTGTATGTGCCAGTTCTTATAATACTAAGTTATTATCAGGATGAAGCAACACTCATTTGGTACTCACGTGGAGAAGAAAGAAATTTGAAGTTATCTTCCGTCTCACGGATTATTGCTGGGCAGAGAACTGTGAGGCCTTTGATTTTTTACATTAGCATATTTAACTTGCTTATGTCAACACTCTTTATCTGATGTTACCAATCCATACTTTTGACAGGACTAGACCTGTTGCATTTTAATATATCTATTCCAACTATAGAAGGCATTCATATACTTATATTTCTTTGATGATACCTACAGGCTGTCTTTAGGAGGTACCTGCGCCCTGAAAAGGAATATTTATCGTTTTCTCTTATCTATAAAAACGGGGAAAGATCTCTTGATCTGGTTAGTAAACTGAACTTGGTTGTCATCTTTTTGCCAATACAGCATCATTCAAATAAAACTGTGCTCTATATTCAATATCTTACTCATACATCCAATTATTCTTACTCCGTAGATATGCAAGGACAAAACTGAAGCAGAGGTGTGGTTTGCGGGTCTTAAGGAATTGATATCCACAGGCCAGCAAAGTAGGCGTAGCAGAAGTGAACTTCCTGATGTTAGTTCTCGTTCCGAATATTTATTTTTCATGTAGAGAGCTCATTTGGTTACTGATTGATTAAGATGCATCAGCTTCAATAATTTAATCCATTTCTTTGTGTACAAACTTTCAGTTTCAAGAAGGTGGCCTTTTATTTGGTGCAGCATTAGAAGTTTCTTCAACTCTTTCCCGTGAAAATCCTCTGAATTTGATAAGCCCAGATGTTGGGTCAGATCGTGCAAGTATGCAAAGACCAAGTAATGCAGATGGTGGTTTCCGGATTAGTGTTTCAAGTGCAGCTCCTAGCTATTCAAGTCAAGGTAGTGGACCAGATGATATAGAATCTTTAGGTGATGTATACGTTTGGGGAGAAGTTTATAGTGATGGGAATTTGAACGAGGGGTCTGTGACCTCTTTCCCTTCGAAAAGTGATGTGCTTCTTCCTAAGCCCTTAGAGTCAACTGTAGTTCTAGATGTACATCAGATTTCTTCTGGTTCTAGGCATGCTGCTCTTGTAACCAGGCAAGGTGAGGTTTTCTCATGGGGTGAACAATTTGGTGGACGGCTTGGTCATGGAATTGATAAAGATTGCAGTTGTCCTCGTCTGGTTGAATTTTTGGCAGTGAACAATGTGGAATATATTGCATGCGGTGAGTATCATACATGCGCTATATCTACGGCTGGTGATCTATTTACGTGGGGGGATGGTACCTATTTCGCTGGCCTTCTTGGTCATTCCACTGAAGTTAGCCACTGGGCACCTAAAAGAGTTTCTGGTCCCATAGAAGGACTTCAAGTTTTGTCTGTTGCATGTGGGTCATGGCATTCAGCACTCGCCACTACAAGTGGACAATTGTTCACATTTGGTAACGGGGCGTTTGGTGCTTTAGGCCATGGGAATATTGAGAGTGTTTCTTACCCAAGAGAGGTTGAATCTTTGTGCGGCTTTAAGGCTGTTAAGGTTGCATGTGGTATCTGGCACACTGCAGCTGTTGTAGAGGTTATGGGTCAGCAAGGAACAGCTATATCTAGAAAGTTATTCACGTGGGGTGATGGTGACAAATACCGATTAGGTCATGGGGACAAGGATGCTCGTCTGGTTCCTACATGTGTCGCGCCACTTATTGATTACAATTTCCTAACGATGGCATGTGGAGAGAATATTACTGTTGCGCTGACAACATCAGGGCATGTGTTTACCATGGGAAGCACAGCTTACGGTCAGTTAGGCAATCCATTGTCTAATGGTAAATTACCATGCTTGGTACAGGATAAATTAGTCGGTGAATTTGTTGAAGAGGTTTCATGCGGTGCCTGCCATGTTGCGGTCCTAACATCAAGAAGTGAAGTTTTCACCTGGGGTTGTGGTGCAAATGGTAGACTAGGGCACGGGGATACTGATGATCGCAAAGCTCCAACCCTAGTTGAAG
Organism: Papaver atlanticum; assembly: GCA_023531105.1. Taxonomy (NCBI): domain Eukaryota; kingdom Viridiplantae; phylum Streptophyta; class Magnoliopsida; order Ranunculales; family Papaveraceae; genus Papaver; species Papaver atlanticum. Next base: position 749,662 of record JAJJMB010001710.1, read on the forward strand.
CCCTTAGAGAGAGGCATGTTAAAAGCATTTCATGTGGCTCGAATTTCACTGCAAGCATATGCATTCATAAGTGGGTGTCAGGTGCAGACCAATCGCTATGTTCTGGGTGTAGGCAAGCATTTGGTTTTACCAGAAAGAGACATAACTGTTACCATTGCGGTCTGGTGCATTGCCATGCTTGCAGTTCCAAAAAAGCCTCAAGAGCTGCATTAGCTCCAATTCCAGGAAAGCCACATCGCGTATGTGATTCTTGTTATACGAAACTTAAAGCATCGGAAAATGGCAGTGTCTCTTCCTCTATTAGGAAGAATTTAGGTCCTCGAAGATCAATGGACATCAGGGAGAGGTTGGACAAGCTGGATCTAAGGCCTTCAAAGCCTTTGTTGTCTTCTGGTACAGAAGCACTGAAGCACCCTGATGTCAGGTCATTTAAGCAAGGTGGAGCGAAATTTGATTCTCTTTCTACAACAGGAGGTTCCCAAGTTTCGTCTCTCTCCCAACTTAAAGATATTGCTTTTCCAAGTTCATTGAGCGCAATTCAACAGGCTTTAAAGCCAGTTGCTACATCTGCACCTCCTCAGCCTCAGGCTACAGTACCTTCTAGACCGGCTTCACCATATGCGAGAAAGCCGAGTCCTCCACGCTCTGCCACTCCTGTATTTTCTAAGAGTATTATTGATAGCCTCAAGAAAACAAATGACCTTTTGAACCAAGAAGTCATGAGGTTGCAAAACCAGGTAAGTGTCGGACTTTTTTTTTTCTCAATATTTTATTTTAACATATCAACCTACTGACCATAAATTGGGTGCTATAGGTTAAGAGTTGGAAACAGAAGTGTGACGTTCAAGAGGTAGAGCTACAGAAATCACAAATAAGAGCTGAGGAAGAGTCGTCCAAATGTATACAAGCGATGGAAGTAATCAAGGCTACCGCTACCCAGGTAATCTCGTCCATCCCAACTTATAATGTATGCAAAATAATAAGAAGAAAAAAAACAGGTCAGAATGAACAACCGAATTAGTTACAGTAAATTCATGAAGTAGAAGGTGTGTGCACATATAACCTGTAAATTGAATGGCTTTAAAGAGTGAGCCTGAAAGTTCATTAAACTAAAAGTAATGGAGTTGCGAATTGCAACATTTGAAAAATTACTCGTCTATGGCTCTTCTAACTTGGAAGCGAATCATCTGCGATTCCATAATGTAGAATTCAGCACAACGATTCCAGTTTGGGGATTCATGATATCGACAAGTCAAAACTTTAAGTCCTTATTTTTATGGACTTATGATATTTTTTTTTTTGGGTTGGTTGTAATTTTTGGGTCGGAAAGTTGAGCAACTCGATACTAGGAGGAATGATACATTGTCACATAAGTCAATAGCCGCCGTGACACCTCTCTGATAGTTGATTTCTGTAACTTCGCTAACTTAACTTCCTGGAAATTAACAAGGAAAGGTACAGTCTTTGGAGAATAAGTTAGAAGGTCTCTCATCTTGAAACAATCAAGTCTTATTTAAAATTTGGTTCTAATCAATTTTTGCTACTTAAACTCTGTAGAATGCACAACCAGCTATGTGTGATATGATATTTGCATCACCATCCTTCTCCTGTCAGTTATTATAATATCGTAGTATTTGTTTTTGAATTATTTATAGATCATAAAATGCATATCAAGCGAACAATGATACGATGATGATTTGAACTAAAAGATGTTCTCTCTTCACCTGCATCCTTATGTTTCAGCAATTTATCAACTCGTTCTAATCAGACTGTTCTTTTTCTAAATGTTGTTCAGTTGAAGGCGATGACAGAAACGTTACCCGCGGATGTGTATGACAGTGAAACATTAAGAGCCATGCATAGTCAAGTGGAAGCTCTGCTACAAACTAATGGAATGGACACATCAGACACATCTTCCTTCCGATTTAGAAGTTCAGGGGCTGACCATCAACATATGGACAAGCCTCCTTTGGCCAACGGATCTTCTAGACCATCTACATCTGATGTCAAGGCCATCATACCTCATCAAAGCAATGAGAATGGTGTTACAACACCTAGGATTTCATCTGCTAATACAGGAGTGGAAGTGACAGAACAATTTGAATCTGGTGTCTACATAACTCTGGTTCAACTACTAAACGGCACCAAAATTTTCAAACGTGTCAGATTTAGGTATTTATCTGCAGAGTGTGTGTGTGTTCCGCCCTAGATAACTTAATTAGGTTTGTGGTTTTTATGAAAACTATGATGGGTTTGCTTGTTCTATTTCTCACATAATGATCTCTATTCCACCACATAGCACATTCATAGTAATTTATAAATAACTGCATCAATGTAGCTATAAATCAACGTGTCCAGTTTTATACAAGTACTTTTATTGCTCTAGGTATTTCTAACATATTCAACATTTCTTCAGTAAAAGAAAATTTGATGGGCAACAAGCAGCAGATTGGTGGAAGGAGAACAGTCATAGAGTGTTTATGAAGTACAAGAATCTTGGGGGTGACGTTACTCAAATTGGATCCTCCAGCAATGGGAAAACTGCTGAGCAAGAAGATTTGGCGAGGCATTCAGTAAACACAAAAGCTGCCGAGGAAGAAGAGCCGGTGACACCTTCTGCAGACAGAAAAAGTACCAAGGAAGAAGAACCCTCTGCAAATGCAACAAATGCCGAGGAAGAGGAGCCAGGGACACCTTCTGCAGACAGAAAAGCTACCGAGGAAGAAGATTCTTCTGCAAATGCAACAAATGCCGAGGAGGAAGTGGTGCATAAGCCTTTGGCCGATGAAACAACTGCTAAAGAAGAAGAAGCAACAACACCTTCTGCAAATGCAATCGGCGACGAAGAAGAGGCAGCGCCAACTTCTGACAAGGAAACGGGTGACAAGGAAAAAGAGCCTGCACCACCTCCTGAAACCTAGCTTCTATAACTGGAATCAACCGATTTAAAGAAAAACGTGTACGACTAACAGAAGATATATGGTGTTACGGATATGAGATTAGTCAGCATGCCCTCAGCAGTACAGCTCGAGATTCAGTTTTTAACCCAAAAATTAGGTAGGTAAGCAATTTTTATCATTTTCATGTGATTCATCTCTGCTGCTGAAAAATTGTGGCAGCAAGATACAGTTTCTTACTTGAACTAGAGCTCGTCACAAATACAAGCAAAACATTCCAACACAGATAAAATGCATAACATAACTAATCAACCCATACAATGAAGACTGAGTAAAAAATCTTGAATTTTAGAAAGGGACATTTTAAATCATTCTTTCTTCACCAAATATTTTTATATTTACAGAACTTTTGCGCCTTGTAATTCATGCTCAGAAAAGAATCCCTATTTCGGCCATGCATGTAACATAAGCTGCCAAAAGTCATGGAAAGCAGCTATGGTTGATGATACTCTTTGCACATTATGGGAGATAAGGTTTGAATTTCTAATTCAAATCCCCACTGGCTTCTCTTCTTCTTTTTAGAATGATGTTTTGGGGACTACCCCAAAAAGGTGGGGGACTACTCTGTTATATGAATGCCCAACCCAAATTTTAAGGGGTGTCCTAAAAGATTAGGGAAGACTAATCTGCCCTTGTCCTAATTAAGGTTATAACTAATCCTAATAACCCACTAATTTAACCACTACCCACTAATCTAACCCCTTAAATTAAAACATAAAATCAGTTTTAAAACCCTTTTTTTTTCTTTTATTCTTCTTCTTCATCTTCATCTTCTTCTTCTTCTTCTTCTTCTCCTCTTCTTTGTATACATCATCGTTAATCGTCGATTCGAAAAAATTTCATCGTCGATTAATCAATTTTTATAAACAATGCGTTCTAAGAAGACACCAAGAATTCCCGGATTGAGTCCGGGTCTGACTAACATAGCGAATCTCCCAAATCAATTTGAAGTTGATAAACAACTTCAAGCAAAGTTGGGAGACGAAGTCAAGCATCCAACATCAACCAAGAAGTCCGATTCGATTAAAATGAAAATCCGCAGGTAATTTCCTTCATACCCATTCCTTTGAATCGTTTTTTGTTGAAGAAATCGATTAGAAATCATTAAAAACCATTGAAAATGGTCGTTACAGTAGAGATTTCGGCTAGGAGAAATTTTGAAAACCCTAGATTTTGGTAACCGAACTTTCAATATGAAGAACAGTTCGGCCAATTAGGAATTTTTAGGTAACCGAACTATGTAGCTCAGTAAGCTCGCAAAAAAAACACGTAACCGAACTCCTTCTTTATATGAAAAATTTGAGTTCGGTTTAGTCGATAAATTTATATAGGTAACCGAACTTTGATAAAATATAGTTCGGTTACCTCGCAGTTTCTATGTGGTAACCGAACTTTGATCTGTCAACACCAAACTTGTAGTTCGGTTACCTCGCAACTTATACCAGATAACCGAACTTTAGTCTGTTAACATTTTGTGTTTGATGTAATCCCATGTTCAATTTTATTTGATAAGACAATATTCTGTTTAGCTAATAATGTGGTTTTCATTCATTAGGAACAAAGGAAAAAAATCTAATCCCCACCTAGCCGAAGATTTGAGAACTCCCACCCCTCGCGGTAGAATACATTTGGATTTCCGAAACCGTGGTACCAAAAATGCTAAACATGGAGGGGGATCGTTACAGGAAGTCAATCAAGAGGTGATGGAAAATACAATTGATAATGTTATTGAAGAAGAGAATGATGATGAAGAAGAGCAAGGAAATGAAGACCAAGGAAATGAAGAGGTTGAATCACAAAGAGAACACGTTGAAAATGTAGAGGAAGAAGAACGAGGACAGGGCAAAGAAGGAGAAGGACAAGAGGAAGAGAAGGGTGAGGAAGAAGAGGAGGAAGACGAGGGACAGGATGAAGAGGAAGAAGAGGAGGGAGAGGATGAAGAGGAGGAAGGGGATGAAGAGGAGGAAGAGGAAGAAGAGCAAGAAATTGTTCCTGTTAAAGAGAAAAAGAAGCGGAAGCCGCCTTGTGATAGATACTCATACATTCCCCCTGATAATTTGTGTTTGCCACCAGTGAACCCAACTTATGGTACTCCAAATGATGGAGGGGCCACATTGTTTGGCTACAAACACTCATGGGCGGCGAAGATCTATGCGACAAAGGTATTCTTTAAGTTCATTCTTAACTAACAAAACGATTTTTTTTTTTGGGACATGTTTCGTCAAGTATTAATAGTGTTATGTTATTTTCGTAGGATCATAATGATGCAGTTCGTCTTATTCGTCGTCAAAAGGCGTCCAAATGGGATCTTTCTTTGGAGTGTGACGAGTTTCAAGCGAAGGTTAAAGACTGTTTGTTATGGAGAGCTATTGAGTACGCACATGTGGATTTTGACGTTGTTGCCGTATCCGTATTTCTCTAGAGGTATTATCCCGAGACATATACAATGCATCTTTCATTTGGCAAGATGGGAATTACTCCCGATGATTGCTCGAGAATCACCGGCTTACCAGTGGAAGGTAAATGTCTTCGAGAAGGCTACAACCCCTCGATGCACTATGAAGCTCTTGAAGAATTGGCTCTAAAATGTCTAGGATGGAATGCAAGAAAGGCTCAATGTGAGTTTAGACGTTCTGTGAGGTCCCCTAAACGGGGCGATGAGTATAATCCAAGAGAGGTAAATGGAGCCTTCAAGAAGATGGTGAAGAAATTCAAGTTGGTAAAGTTGAAGGAAGCATTTGGAGGGACAAGAAAGAAGGTGGAGAAAGGAAAGTTGGTGATGGACCAGGAGACCCTTAGGCATCATGTCACCGCTTATTGGTTATATCAGCTAGGAACCGTCATTTTCCCCGACACTTCTGGAAATAGGGTGGATGCACATTATCTACAGCTTTTGGAGAATATCGATGAGATTAACAAATACTCTTGGGCCACTGGGGTGCTTGCTTTTGTTCTAGGAGAGATGAGCAAAGGGTCGAGGATTAAGACAACTCAAATTGGAGGTTACTTAACTCTTATTCAGGTGACCTTTTACATTGTTAGTTAGAAAATTATTCACATAAATTTTCTGCTTCCAAATAAATTTTCATGTATGTGGTTAATATTTTCGTATTTTCGCATAGGTTTGGATTTATGACCACTTCCCTTCATTGGGATTGGCTAGGGAAAAGACACCTTATCCCTATGACGAACCTACAGCAGGAAAATGGTTGTTTTTGGACGCACAAAAGAAGTCTAAAGAAGAGCAATTGACTTCGTTGAGGGAGAAATTGGATAAACTTACGGTGAACGATGTGGTATTTCACCCATACGCCGTACCCGATGATGTCCCTATAGATGAAGAAGATCTGAATGGTTTGTCTACCGTCTCGTCTTACTATGGACCAATTTGGTATCCTAATGGCTACGCAATATATAATCCAAAGAGAATACTAAGACAACTTTATTGTGTCCAAATGGATCCCGACGTGGTGAATGAAAATTTCAATTTTGTGGTTCAAGGAACAAAGAACTCCGAGAAATATTTTGTTCCAAAACATGAACCAACCCCTATGGTAGGACATTGGAATGCACTTCGTAACTACTACTTACCTTTAGGTGATTGTGTACCTTGTGGTGGAGATGTAAATGCATGTGATGAAGATTATATGGAGTTTTATCAAGAAATTAGTCATCCTTTTGTGATAAATAGAGAACAACAAGCTAAGAATGATAAGGCGAAGGAGAAGGAAAGGGAGAGGGATGCTAAGAGAGCTCAGAAGGAGATGCCTATTTGTGGAGAAGAAGCAAAAATGTTATGGGATAATGTGGTAAGAAAATGTCTTCTCTTATACTTCCTTGTTGTTTGAAAGTATTGAAAATATATTTACTTATGCTTAAAATTGGAATCAGGTGAAGAAGAGTACGAAATTGTTGAAGAAATGGATGGCTAAAATCCGTAGTGGAGAGCCGATGTCGACTAAGGAATAAACCTACTACTACGGCGAGTGGGAGGGTCTTATATCTAAAAGAATGATGGAGCCAAGTAGGTCTAAGCAATTGAAGAGGGGTCGAAAACAAGGAGAATGTTCAAGTCGCGCCATGGAGGAAACCGGTCGAGTAGATGAAACCCCAAGTGATGAGGAAGTTCAACCTAAAACTCGTGGTAAACAAGGAAGTGGTAAAAGGGTTCGTCGCGGTGGTCGTTAGTGATTTCGTATGGTTTTAGTGTCAAAAAACATCTTAGTTATGGATTTCGTATGGTTTAATTTCGTATGTTTGTGCATGTATAACAACTTTTATATTTGTTTAGAACCTTGTTTGTGTTTTTAATTTTAATTGGGTTTGTGTTTTCAATTTTATATGGATTTTGAATACAGGATGTTTTTCGGCAACCTGAAATATTTACATAGCTAACCGAACTTAAAGTTCGGTAACCTGTGACAAATTAATGGTCACCGAACTGTTTTTTCGGCGAACAGCTAAATCATACCAGGTTGCCGAACACAGAGTTCGGTTACCTGCAACATTTTCACTGGTTGCCGAACTCTTCTCTGAAGACTCAAATAAAACAGCTAAATCCTACCAGTTTGTGACTGAGACTTCAGGTAAAAAGTTCGGTTACCTCAATTTTAACAGAGCTAGCCGAACTTGAAGTTCGGTAACCTGTGACTAATTAATGGTCACCGAATTGTTTTTTCGGCGAACAACTAAATCCTACCAGGTTGCCGAAGAAAGAGTTCGGTTACCTCGCAACATTTTCAATGGTTGCCGAACTCTTCTCTGAAGACTCAAATAAAACAGCTAAATCTTACCAGTTTGTGACTGAGACTTCAGGTAAAAAGTTCGGTTACCTCAATTTTTACCTTGTAACCGAAGTTTGTAGTTCGGTTGGCTCGCAATGTAAAAATAATATACGATCCTGCCGAACAAAAAGTTCGGTTATGAAAAAAAAAATTCGATCTTGCCGAACTTGTTCTTTGGAATTTTAATTGGTATAGTTCGGCAACATAATTACTACACTCGACTAAACCGAACTACAAAGTTCGATTAGCTATTCAATGAACGTGATTTGCGAGCTTGCCGAATATAAACTTCGGTAACAAAGTGACTAAACTCGACTAAACCGAACTATTAACTGTATACTCTATAAAATTAGTTCGGCAACGTTTTCTGGAAAAAGATAACCGAACTCTCAAAAACCTCCATTAAAACAGAGTTCGGTTACCTGCGTATGCTGAAATGAGTAACCGAACTGCACATACAGGAGAGTTCGGCTACCTGTTTTGCGGAATTGCTAATTGAACTACTTTCACCTAGCCGAAATATCTTCCTGAAATTTTCGATTTGCCCAATTTTTTGCCCAATTCAAGCTACATTAATTAAATTTGAGCCATACTTGAGTACCCATAACTTCATCTTCTGGTTGTGGCTGATAAAATTCATCATTTGGGTTCTTCCCTCTTTTTCTTCATCTTTTTTTCTTCTTCTTCTTCTTCTTCTTCTTCTTCTCATTCTAACAAAACTATCCTATTAATAACTCACTAATCATTAACTAATCACTAATTAATCATTACACTAACACTAACTAATCTAACTAATTTAATTACCAAGGGTAAATTTGGTATTATTTTTTTTTGGATAAGGGGTAACCCAAAACTACTTCAAATGTCCTACCAAAAATGAAGGAGTAGTCCCCCACCTATTTTGAGTAGTCCCCAAAACATCAATCCTGTTTTAGCTCAGGCACATCATCTGACTGAGTAGTCTTTTGGAAACCGGCCCACTTATAAAGTACCTGCCATCGGTACCTGTCTGAAGCCCACCAAAATGGAGACTATTATTCAAACGGATAAGAATGAGAATTTGTTATGAGTAAAGCTATTTTGGCAGTTGCAACATAATGTCAACGAACTGATCTTCGTTGTGATATTTCTTCACGATATAGCTACGTCCTAATTAATCTAGAAATAAATATGTCAAACTCGTGATATTGTGCTTTGAAAAATTTGAGTCGTTCATCTCTAATGTGGACGTGTACTTTTAATGTTTGAAGAAAAAAACTGATTTCTTTTCATCGCTTTGCATGTCACGCCGGACATAAAATCATGCTTTAGTTCTTCTTGGAAAAATTTGATTTTTGCGGGTGAAAATGATATACGCGACGGGTGAATACATGACCCCTTAATAAGGTCTGGGTTGCAGCACCCCGTTGAAAATTCTAAATGTACGATTGTTTGTTGACAATCAGCATAGCAAGTGATAATTGAGCCGGTTTTTCAACTAAATTTTTCAATGTTTTATGTTTCCAGTGTCTCGACTGGCAAAGCAGGCGTCTATGGTGCATGAATTGTAAGAGTCTTGGATGGTAGTCGGATTATTAGACCCGGAGCTAGCATGTCTGTCATTGTTACACCTACCCCTGTCAGACTCCCATGTTTAGCTACATATTCATCTTTGTCTGACATGGGTCCCACCTAGGTCCTTCTAGCATCATCCTTTTGAACATTTCATGTCAACGCATGCATATGCATATGCATATACATTACATTACATTATTAGAAAAACTTCTAAAGCGTCCTACCAGACTATTTCAATCGAAGAAGCTAAAGATTCATGTTCAAACTCATTTTTTTCGCCAAAATGCGCGGATTGATATACACCACTACTAGCAGGGGCTGCTGCTAATCTATAACAGATGGGATGGAAAACTATAAAGCATTTACTCCACCCCTATAATCCATATAAATAAGATAAAACAATCTTAATCTCTAGATTGGTGGTAGTCGCTGGCAAACTATATCAATCGTAGAAAATCCCCAATGTTTCCAGAGAATTATGTTTTCTCATCTTAAATTTTGTTTTTAGCGAGAGTATATGAACACAATACGAAATCAATGTGAGCTAAATGCGTAGACAAACATGCAAAATGAAGGGTCCAATCCTCCGACTAGAGATCCTACTACTAAGTCAAATCCCAGAAGATATTCAAAGCGGCAAATTAGATAATAACCAAGAAGATAATGCGTATATGCTGTTCTTTTTTTCAAATGTTTGACTATATGTGATCTCATAATAATATTATTATTATTATCATCAGGTTTAGAGTAAACGCATAGAAATGAACTTAGCTAATACTCAAGCTCTCCCCATCAAATGCATGCATAAAAGCACTTCAATTTCTTCCGTAACTGATCATGAAAAGCCACAATTATTTCTTTACATCACTAATAATTTTAATCGAAGTAATTATGAATCCATATTCAAATTCATTTTTCATTTTCAAAATACATGATTCATTATTTTGATATACCATTACTAGCAGTGTTTAGTCTCTAGGTTTGTAATCTCCCGCTAAGGTAATTACCGTATGTAAATTGTGCAAAAATTCCCAATCTTTTTAGACATTTTGTTTTTCTCCATCTAAGTTTTTAACTTTTTTCATCCAAGTTTTTAGCACGAAATTTGTTGTAAGCCGCACGCCCTGCTGGCCTGGCGCCCAAGTTTGGGATGCATAATTGTCTATTAAAATATTAGAATATGAGTATCTAACTCAAAACCAATTGACAATAAGTGGAGAGGCCCTAAGAATTATAAACCACATGATCTTAGACTTTCCATGTAATGTGAGACTAACAATCTCAACACGTCACCTCAATGTAGCCTCATTGGATCTAACACGTGGACAATAAATCGGGTGACACGGAGTAAAGGTGTCGTCAAATGACTCGACATAAATAACTTATCTGACACCAAGACAGATTTGAGTTATGAAAGGTTTCTCAACTTAAGAAAACGAAAGGTAGAATTCTGTTTATATATACAATTACATGACTATTGTCTTACAGGAAAGATACACTTGCCTTAGCTTTGCATTCAAGATATAACAAACCGAACTAAAACTATAAACAGAAAAACACGCTTTCAGTAGGAAATAAAGACTAAATTTCCTATTATCTAACATTGTCTCCTACAAAAATAATTTAAGATTTCTGGTTCCGCCCCTGAGATTATAAATATCTTCCAACAATGAAATTAAAATGAAGCAACGAAATGTAGCATTATGATCGAGAAAGTATCCAAAACAACGGCCAAAAGAATTTAATGGGACATTGGACACCAATTTAGACACTTTTGGACATGCCATAAAGAATTCATACTGGTTTGAAAAACCGTGAATAAACTAAATATGATGCTTTCCCTCTAGTAGGATCCGAATACTATCTGTGAAGGAGCTGAAAGTAATTTCAGTTAAAAATTTCATCTAAGAAGTAGTCAAGTACTAAAAGTCACCTACAATACGAAAAATCTTTATGATTCGACGTGCATGTGTGACGTGTCTATAGCCGTGTCGCATCATGATCGCATTCCGTGTCCATGCAAGCTAGCGCTGTCAATGTGATAATTGAGTATATATATGTATATTAAAAAAACTGACTAAATCAGCTCCAGCTAAATGCCTCCTAGACAAACACATTAAATGAAGGGTCCAATATTGCGATTAGAATTTTGCCAACAAGAAACCAATATACCGCCGAAGATTTTCAAAGTGACCAAAATAATATAAGCCAAGAAGATGATGCATATGCTGCTCTTTTTTCAAATGTTTGACTGATAATGTTAAATGTGATCTGATATTATAATCAAGTTTAGACTAAACACATAGAAATCAAGAAAGCTCACCCTCAAGCTTTCCCCATAAAAAATGCATCTATAAAAAGCTCTTCAGTTCTACCATAACTGATCAGAAAAGCCACGTTTATTACCTCTACCAATAGTATCTCTCAGACATTTAATTTCATTCTTTTTCTCATCATCAAACTTGATAATAACATATCTATCAATTGATCATGGGTGACAGTGCTTTCGATTTCCAGAAAGAATCCGACGTATTCGAATATGTTGTAAAAAAGGGTCATGGTGTTAAAGGTTTAGCTGATACTGGCTTAACAACTGTACCAACAAGGTATATTCATCCACCATCAGAGCGTATCGATCGTAAAGATACAATCGATTCCACACCTTTTTTAAGTGATCCTATTGACATATCAGCTTTGATAGAAGAAGGTGATGATGTTGATGTTGAGAAGAAGAAGAGTGAAATCAGTAAGAAGCTATGTGAAGCTGCTGAAAAACTAGGGTTTTTTCAAGTAGTGAATCATGGTGTGTCTCATGAAGTTATGGAGGATGCTAAACGTGCTGCTCATGTTTTCTTTAACTTACCTCGGGAGAGAAAATTGGCTCTCTCTAAAGAAAACTCACCATGCAAACATGTTTTTTGCGGTACTAGTTTTTCTCCTCAGGCCGAGAAATCCTTGGAATGGAAAGATTATTTAAGCATGGTCTATGTTAATGACGATGAAGAGGTTCGAAAGTTTTGGCCTGAGGAATGCCGGTACGTGTTCCATCAGTACTATTTTTTCTCCACTTTTCTATCGACAAAAGATATTATGTCAGTTTCAAGAAAAATACTTTCATATTTTTTTTTATCTCTTGCCATATGCTAAAGACAGAGTTTTGAATTCATCTCATTGTTATCAGCACCCAAAAAGTAGTACAGCGACATCGGCATTTCTTTATTTTTGGTCTTCTTTTTTTATATGTTTTTGTATGTAAAACAATAAAGCTTAGCTGCTTAGGTGAACTTGGTATTACAAGGGTACAATGGTCAAACTCGGTCAATGCAAATTTTTTGACATTCCAACTCTGTATGCATGGTTTTGTAGGGATGCTGCTGTTGCTTATCTAAAATCAGCCAACAAAATGATAATTGCGATGTTGACTGCCCTTCTTAAAGGATTGGGAGTAGAAATCAATGAGGCTACGATCCGTTCCTACACAGACGCTAGAGCTGTAAACATGAATTTCTACCCACCTTGTCCAAATCCTGATCTTACAGTTGGTGTAGGACGGCACTCTGATCTTGCTGCCCTCACGATTCTCCTGCAAGATGATATTGGTGGTCTCTTTGTTAGGGCTCAAGACAAAGGGTGGATTGAGATTCCACCGGTGGAAGATGCACTCGTCATCAATGTTGGTGACACTCTGGAGATATTGAGCAATGGGAGGTACAAGAGTGCTGAACATAGGGCGTTGGCTAGTAACACAAGAGCCAGGGTTTCGGTACCGATATTCGTGAGCCCAATTCCTCCGACCACCATAGGACCACTTCCAGGACTGGCTGAGAAAGACGGAAAGACGGTGTACAAACAGTTGTTGTTTGGGGAATACATGGACAACTATTTCAGAAATGGTCACCAAGGCAAAGCTACACTAGATTTTGCTAGGGCCTAGTTGCCTTAACCAAAATTTAAAAGCATACTACAATATTAAAAAAAACAACAAAAAAACCAAGAATAAAGAATTTCTACTTCTTTATTACCCAGAAATCCCAGTGATTACCTAATAAATTATATTTCTTGTTGAGTGGTTTCTGTTTTTGTGCTGGTGGAAATGTTCGGATAGCTAGGCTTGTAAACTGCCAAGAATGTTAAATGATTATTAGCTACTTGTGAACAAAATAAAATAAACGAACTTGGTGTTGTTCTTTCTTGAATATCCTGATCAGCATATCTTTACATGCTGGCGACGGCAGAAATGGTAGATAGTAATTAGTTATATTATCAGCACTACGAATGACTATTTTCTTAGAGGAAATCTACCATGGGATCATTTAATTCAGTACTGTACTTGGAAGATTCAGGTTCACAACTCTTGCAATTTTATAATCCTCATTTTTGGAATCGTGGTGTTGGTAATGGTAATTTCTTGCAAAGATTAAGGGTGCCTTTAACTTATTACTGAGAAAAAAGTGGTCACTGGCCAAGTTACAAAAAGTGGTTATGTTAAAATTTAGCCTGGTTGCTGGGTGTGGTGATCACGAGGGAGGGAGTCAGAAATTCCATATATGGGCTAATTAAGATTATTATTTTTTATTTAGGGTGGCTTATTAAGAGATTTTTCTTCTAATTAGTAAGAATTTTAAAGGATCGCTAAGGAATTAACCAAAAATAAGGGGGTGGGGGCCACCCATGAGCTCTACTTAGCTCCGTCCCTGGTGATCATCCTAGCGGTCATTTTGAGAATGAGACCATCATCGAACTACATATTTTCCAGTAAACTACTTATCAAATACGGAGTATAATAGTATCGACCACGAAAAGATAATTGTCATTTTTCCCCTATAGTACGTAAAATATAACATCTTTTTCGTATAACCTGGACTTCTGCTGAAACTGTATTGAAGCAGTTTAATCTTGAGATAGTAAACTGTATTGAAGCAGTTTGGCATCTTTGGAAAGAAAGAAATGCGAGAATTTTTGGAGCTCGAGGGAAGAAAGCAAGTGAAGTTATTGTTCTTGTTAAGCAGTCGTTGGTATTATGGTGTTATAATGAGAATACTTTTCGACATGTAAATGCTGATCAAGTGCTGTGTAATTGGAGTCTGTCATACATATGTAATACAGCCTCCTTTGGATTGTTCTATGTAGGTTTTTCTTTCTTTAGTATAAACCTTTTTCTTTTTCAAAAAAAATAAAAAAATTACATCTGTATGCATTTTGTTCCCAACCATAATAGTGGGTTAAGGGGTGTCTAATGTGTATAAAGTTACCTAATTACCCTTCCCTTAATAATAACCAAAACTCTCCCTTTTGGTTTTAGATCCAAACCTTATTCTTTTCCTACTTCTTCTTCATCAATCTAATGATCAATTCCTTTCTTCTTCTCTATATTTTATCATTTTAAAATAAAAAAAAATCGTCAATTAGAATTTTTCATTGTTGATTAATTCTTTAAAACTCTATCTAATACTTCAATTTGATGTTTGCACGTCAAATTAGGGTAGAAAAATCGAATTTGTGAATTTGCAGTTATTTAGCCGGCACGGTTTCTGATTCACTACCCTGCCGACTTTTCATATTTAGGGTTAGTCGGCAAGATCTTAGGTTGAATATCATGCCGACTGTAAATATCTGTAACTGCTTTTTACAGGGTCGGCAAGGTATTCAACCTTAATACCATACCGACTAAATGTGTTTTTAACAGTCGTTGGATTTAAAAAATTTACCCTGCCGACTAATGCTTTGAAAATGTTTGTGTTCCTAAGTCCATAAAGTTATAAGGTCGGCATGGTATTTGAATACCACCCTGCCGACTGCGTATTAGTCGGCACCGTATGGATTATAGACCCACAGTGCCGACTAATTGTTTGGAAAATCATTTGTATTTTCTGTGTTCCATTTTGTTATAAGCCGGCATGGTATTCGAATACGACCCTGCCGACTGTTGTTTAGTCGGCATTGATTGTAGTTATCGACCCTGCCGACTAGTGGAGCATTTAGAACAATCTCCTGTGTGTCACAAATAAAAAAGTCGGCATTGTTATTTAGAAACAATCATGACGACCAAAGTTAGTCGGCATCATCTTCATTCGTCAACCTTGCCGGCCAAAGTTAGTCGGCATCTTCTGCATTCGTTGACCCTGCCGACTTTTCATAGTTTCAGAACTGAAAGTGTCGATTTCTTCTTTAATTTTGCGTATGATTTCATACATCAGCTTTGCAATCCCCTTTTTAGAAATGTTTGGGTAGTATTCTTTCATGTCCGTTGCAAAAAAAAAATCTTCCCACATGAGTTCAACAAAAAACAAAATTTCATAACTTAAATTCATAAGTTTTAATCTACTTAGTTAATTCATCTAAACTCAATTAATTAACCTAATCAGAATTTTTAGTGTTAATTAAACAAGGACATATTAGCCATTTTGAAAAATACATGGTTAAGGGATAGCCTGTTTTACTTCCAAATGACCTGAATTTTATCTCATTAGGTATACCCCAATTTGACCAGGTGTTTTAGTATTCCTTTAACTCCACCATCAATGTCAAATATAATAGTGTGCTTTCGTACGTGGAAGAGATATGTTCAAACTCAAATTAAGGGGACAAGTTAATTTTACCAACAACCAATCAACTCATTGTTTAATTAATGGTGTCAAGGAAAGTCAATTCACTGTTACTTTAAGTAGGTAGGTACGTATGTATGCACGGCTTTACGTGTACGTTTTCTTCTATTTATTCTTTCCCTCAGTTGGAATTCCACCAAATAATCGTTTTTTTGTTTTTGTTTTTTTTGTTTTCGACAAATAATCGTATAGCTAGATGAAGAGAAGTTCTCCCTTTTAAGATACAAATAATAATAAAACAAAAAGAAACTTCTAAGTTATAATCGATTATGACATCAATTTTTATTTTATAGTTAAGTAAAATACTCCTAGTAAAAGACGTGATTTATTTATTTATTTTTGGAACAGAAAGCGTTAAAATATGAGTCGACAAGTTTTGGCTGATGTTTAGCTTGATTAATTAGACAGCAGTACTCATGGTATTATTGTTTTCTTTCGATAAATATTGCCCAAAACAGGTTATTATAATGTTAGAGAAGGAGGATTCTAGTATAATCTTATATGAACACTATTTTACAGGATTTGTACTAATTCTTCTTTACAATTTAAATAACAACGAATTTGAAACCCATACTTTGTTGATACGTTCTTCTTATGAAACTCGACAATCCTATTAAAAATGAACACAATTCGAGACGTATAACACCACAATCTACCACTTTGAAAATTACCGGTCTAAATAAAAATCAATAGATGGTGATGTTTGGTATTTTGAATTATGCTCATTTTTGGTAGGATTATAGAGTTTTATAAGAGAAACATATCATTAAAATACTAGCTTCAAATTCATTATCGTTTGGATTTTAAAGAAAAGTTGGTGCAAATATTGTATGATAATGTTCGTATAAGATTATTACATTTAATAATGTATATTACACATTTTCTTATTATATTTCATGGTCTTTAGACTTGGTCTAATCCTTACCCTTAAATTTTCCAATTAAGTTAATATTATGGGACTCAATATCATCTTCAACATCTTCATTTTCTCAGCATCGTTTTCATATTAATTTCAACTTCCTTCATTATCATTCACGAGCTCTTTTTGAATTTATCATTATCTCCAAAATACAATAATAGTCCTTCTTCCACCGCTAAGTTTCAATTACCTTTTACTACTAAATGACTATCGTAGCGACGTGGTCGACTGAAAATTTGACTGGAATCAATTTTGTTTAACATCTTTTATTTTGCGACGGATAACAAATTAGTAACGTCTATGTTCGTTCCTAATTTTTGATGTTTCAATACATCTTCTATTTTGTGACGGACGAAAAAGTTAGAAGCGTTCCTAACTATTGTTGTTTTATTAATTCGAATTAATTGAAGGTGAAATCGAGTTTATCTGATTTTATGGATATAAAATATAACTGGGAACCAAATCTTGCATGTGGAGACTCAATGGGTTTGTTTCAATAATATTGTGGAATCTACTCACCATTTATTCTTCGAATGTGAATTTTCCAAAGAAGTTTGGAAGCCATCAATGGATATACATGGAGTAAACTCGAACTATTTTATTTCAACTGTACTCTTAGAAAATTATAATGAGTGGATGACATGGAAGGAGAATGCAATTTCTATGAAACTTGCTTCAACACAATATTAGTTCATTTTGAGGTGTTTAAGAATTTTTGAACACAATACAAACACGCCATTGCAAGTTTCAATGGCCATTTAAAGCACTTCAATATATGAGAGAGTAAACGCACAAAAACAACCGATCCTTTTCAATGAAGATTTGATTGAAGGAGCAAGTCCATGAAAGTTCTGTTTTCTAGCCAAACTTTATTCAGAAAAGCAACATACTGTGGAGAACTAGATAAAGAAGCTAAGAAACATTGGATAAAGAGCAAGGAAATTTTCATAAAGAAGGAAGAAAATGATTGTTACATGATCAAATTTTATTCTCAAGAAGAATATGATATGGTTTTGAAGCTGCGACCGTGGTTTGTAGAAGGTGAATTATTAGTAATGGAGCCTTGGAACCCTAGAGTTCCTAAAAGTAAAGTCGATTTAACCAAACAAATTCTCTGGTTAAGTTTCTACAACATGCAACCGGAATTTTCTAACCCACCTATAGGAAAGAGTATAGCTACGACCATGGGAGAAGTTAAAGATTTAGATCCACGTGATTGTATTGTCCCAAAAGGAAAGGTTAAAAAAGATCAACTCTTAATAGATGTTAGAGATACTCTGCGTAGGGGTTTTTGGATAAGGAATGCATCGGGGGTGAAGAAGTTTGGATCAGACTTTTTATGAGAAGAAACCCTTTAATCTTGGTGGATATTGTTATACAATAGATCACAAGAAACAAGACTGTGAGGCCATTGTAAACTACCTTCTTCAGCAACAAAAAGGGTTTCCTATCAACTAACTATATATTAGATCCACCATCATGGAGTAATCCAGATAGTGAAGGAGCAAAGGCTGCTAACAATGCTTATTCGTTAATGCAAGCTGATCAACATGCAAAAGTGGGTGGAGATATCTAGCCTCTACATTAATGAAAATCAGCAAATAACAACGCACAACAAGAATGTGGGTGTTAATCAAGGTACCGAAGAAAGGATGACATGTACTAATGAACAAATCCAGCTGGAAAATCAACAAGTCGACTCAGTGATTCGGAGTGAGCTTTATCTAATCATTGGGTGTAATAAGCAAGGCATGATCCAGATAAACTTTACTCGTGGAAGAGGTAAATCATAGACAAGGAAAGAGAATTAGGATGGAACAGGGAGGTCCTAGTAATACAAAAAAAAAAAAAGGGTTTTAATTCTTCTATGAACACCATCAATAACCCATCAAATATCTTGGAATACACTTCAATTGCAAATCTTAATGGATAAAATTCACAACCTGGAAATTTAGGAGACGGCATTGATCAAAATCTATTCAGATCTTATCTTGTTATGGATGAATTTGATGTCTTCTTCGATGATTACAATGCTCATGATTTAGATCCAGCCAATATTCATCCTATGAGAGCATACATAGAACAAATTCATACCCTAATTCACCACTTTGAGCAAAATCAATCTAGTTAGGATTCATCAAATCAACATGAAGATTCAACATCTAATGCCCAATTAATCCTTGACGATCATAATCAATCTCCTAACTCATATCCTTCTTATCATAAGACAATCTCAAAGCAGTACTAATCACTTAAGTTCAAGGATAAATCTTCAAGTGTTGTTGATCAGGTATTTTCCTTCTCTCATAATCACCCAAAGTTAAGCTGCTATAGTCACAATATCTTTAAATTTCGTTTGCATTCATTTTATCTTTATACTAATTTGAGTAGAATCAGAAGTAACAATTTTATGACCATGAAAATCTTGACCTGGAATGTGCAAGGATTTGCAGCAAAAGACACAAGAGACTATTTAGGGGATATTATTATTAAACATAATCCAAATATAATTTTTCTGGTGGAGACAAAAATTAGTGATGTTAGAGCAAAAGTTCTAACTTAGTCATACTGCTACCCAAATTCCATGTTTATAATAAGTTCAATAGGTTTATCAGGGGGTATTATACTCATGTGGAAACAAAGATTTCCTTGTGATGTTGTCTGCAGTAAAGATAATATGATACATCTGTTAATCACATCCAATCAACCCATCTAAGCAAGAGTGGATTCTCTCTTGCATCTATGGATCTACTTATAGTGACATGAAACAACTTCAGTGAAGTTTCATTAAAGAACTTAGTGAATTTTTTTTCCAACTATGGATAGTAAAGAGAGATTTGAATGTTCACCTTCAGAATAGAGGTCAGCCTTCAAATAACACTTCAGAATAGTAATGGATTTAGCTTCTCTGATAACAAAACACTTCTCTGATATAGCTTCCACTTCTAACTCAATTATTCAGAATTCCTCCTTTAGTCACATTCATGAAATCAATTCTTCAACAGATAATGAAAATCTCATGAGAATGCCAACTAAAGAATAAATTTAAGAGGCTGTTAAGAGCTTAAAAAGCCAGAACTCTCCAGGCCCTGATGAATTCCCAACAGGTTTCTTTCAAACCCAATGGTCCACAGTAGGAGATGACATTACGGCCATGGTGCAAAATTTCTTCTCAACAAAACAGATGCTATCACATTTGAACCAAACCTCCATCTGTTTAATACCAAAAACAAGACATCCTACAACTCCCAATGATTACAGAAAAATTGGATTGTGCAACATCACCTATAAAATTATTTTAAAATTGTTAGGTATAAGAATGAAACCATTAATGGATAAAGTCATCTCTCCAATTCAAGCTGCCTATGTACCCATAAGATTCATAAATCAGTGCTCATGAATTCACTCCATGAAAAGATCTAAGAAGAAATCAGGTCAAATAGTTTTAAAACTGGACATGTCAAAAGCGTTTGATCGTTTAGAATGAAGTTTAGTGGACAAAATGCTAGAATGTTTGGGTTTTTCTGAAGACTGGGGAGTACGTATACAACAGTGCATAACAACTACTTCAATCTCAATTAAACTAAATGGTAGTTCATGTGAGGAATACATTCTGACAAGAGGTTTAATACAGTGGGATCCTTTGTCCCCCTATCTTTTTTTTTTATTGCTATGGAATTTCTCACAAGAAGCTTAAACAAGGCTGAGGACAATCTTCTTATTTAGGACATTCGAGTAGTTAAGAACTCTCCTTCAGTTAATCACCTTTTATTCACAGATGATTGCTTACTCTTTTCTCAAGCAGACCAAAAAGGCATCAACCATATTCTTGACACTCTTAAAGAATTTGGTGATCTTTCTGGGTAATTGATAGATTTCTCAAAGTCAACATCATTTATCGCAGGTGATATGTCAGATGAGGAAAAACTGAATATAGTACGACAATTATGAGTTACGCAACTCTGTTCATCAGACAAATACTTGGGACTACCAATATTACTTGGTAAAAACAAGACAAGATCTTTTCATCTTATCAATGATGCTTTTGAGAACAGACTTCAAGGATGGAATTCTAAAATTCTAAATCAAGCAGCTAGAACAACAATGTTAATTTTAGTTCTAAATTCTGTCCCATGCCACTACATGAGCAACTTTAAAATACCAAAACATACAATCAAACAACTAAATACAATTCATAGAAGGTTTTGGTAGGGTCACAAGAATTACAGAGATATCCACTTAATAGCTTGGGTTTCTCTTTCTTACTCTAAAAATGATGGAGGAGTTGGTTTTATAGACTAACAATACAATATTGCTCTAATCACTATGCTAGTTTGGAGTCTTTGTACTGAGTCGGATCAACTCTGGGTTAAAATTCTTAAACCAAAATATTCACCATACTGTGAGTTTTTGCACTTACAAAGTGAACATCACAACTCTTCCTGGATACGGAAAAGAATAGAAAAAGGACTTCAAAATGTTAGAAAATATCATAGATGGAGTGCAAGATTTGGAACAAATGGGTTATTGGATTAAATGAACCTCCAGCGCCGAATAACAGCTTTGCTGAACCAGCTAGAATAGTATATACATATGACTCAATACAAATTGGTTTCTCACTCATCCCACTATTGTATTTTTCTTCTTAAAATATGATTTCTCACTCGTTCCACTATTTTATTTTTTCTTCTTATTCTTTTCGACTGTATATGAAATATAGATGTGGTTCCGAAGGATACTGCCTCGATATGTAGAATGAACCATTTCATAAAACAATGGCAATTGCAAGCATGCAAACAAGAGGATAGGACAGGAGGTAAACAATGCTATCGGAATCGGCGCCCACGGATACCGGCCCCCAACCACAATATACACTGATGCACCAAAAGCTACCAATATTGCTGCCATAGATATGAACAGTGTTGCAAAACCAATGATTAGCTTTTGTGGTAGAACCTTGAGAAAATCCATTTCTGCATAGCGCGAAGTATATATAGATAAAAACATCAAAACCGATGTGATAGAAGCAAATAGAGCTAAAGCGTCCGCTACCACGAACCCCGTAAATGCGTTATTTCCCAAAAAAACTGGGTTGCCGTTCATAGCGCTGTTAGTGTCACTAATATTACCTCCTGGAACAGTAAAAGCAGCTGCAAATGCTACCGTGGCTATGAGAGCAGCAACTACCATGCAGGAACCAGATGTATCCTTCATCCAATTCTCTGCCTCTTTCAGCAAATCTTTGTGTTCAATTGTAAATAAATGTTGAGCTGTATCCCCTTTTTTGTTTCTCTTAAACCAATCTGTTTCCATCATAATACTCTCCACCCCCTAAACGAGTAAACAATATTAGAAATAAGTTAAAGTACTACTATGTACCTAACAGTAATCAGGCTCTAGGTAACGATTATTTTTCATTCACCAGCAATAAACAACTTAAGAGAAATCACGCTTACCTTAAACCACTGCACTTCTCGCTGCATCTGAAGGGCTACACCAGAGATCAAATTAAGTCGAGCAGAAGGTGCTAACTTGGCAGCATAATGCAAGATGGTATTTTTTTCATCATCCGTTGTAGAAACCAGATCAAACTTATCTCCATAAACGTCACCGAGATCACATATGAGACTTACCATATTCTCGTTCCGTTCTGCAATAGCCATTCCTATCATCCTTTGATGCGGTAATGGATACCATATGAGGTAAGGGAACTGCTCGAGAACCTCCACTACGACTTCAATGATTCCATGCTTTATGGCTACCTTGATGATGTCGGAATTATTTTGAAAAAAAATTCTTATCCCAGGATCATTTTGGAAAAAAATTCTTATCCCCGGATTATTGTAATTGTTGTTGACTTGTGTTAACATTTGTTTAAGCAGTGCAATTGCTTGTTCGTGCATCAATTTCAGGTTGTATAATTTTTTGAGATGAGGCACTGAAATAAGAAGCAAACCAACTCACTGCTAAAATGAAAACTATAATCCATGCACGATAAATTGATACCATTACTATAAGGTCTCAGTAATTCTTTGAATATAAGGAGATATTCAAGGAAGAAATACCTCGCATCAAGTAAGGCATGAGGGTTCTCTTATCAATAGTTGAGGAGGCATTTGTGCTTGGTTCGACTGGTTGGACATATGTAGAATTCATATCCACTTCAATTACTGTATCAACATACCATATATATTTGCGTTCAAAGTTTATTTAAAGAAAAAAATAATTTAAGTTTTGGTCGATGAATAATTAACTAACATGAGTAGATACGGTCCTGCCACCATGTCAGCTTCGCTCCACTTTTAAAGGCAAATGGCCTTCGAACCAGCACCTCTAACCCACAGATATCATCTTTTAGGGATTTCTCTGTAACCAATTTTGGAAAGCGTTTGACAAGATTCAATGCCATATCTGCACACAAAGTATGTAATTAGTTATAATCGACTATAAAATTACTTTAGAAAGTAGAAACTATGCTTAGCTTAGAAAGCGAAATAGTTTTGCCTCCCTACCGTAAAAATTAGCATCAATTGCCTTATGCAATAATCTAACACCGTCTTGACCCAAGAATGGACTCGGGTCTTCGTCTCTTGTTACAGAGTAAAGATACTTAACTATCTCCTTCTGCCCAGTTGTAGGATATTGAAGAGCAAGTTCAAGAGGTGTACTTCCATTGAAATCACGTATCTGAGTTAGTTTCGGATTTTTATTTACCATCACCTCAGCAGCTTTTGCATATCCATAGATGGAAGCACGATGACATGCTGTGTAACCATATTTGTTAGTTTTATATTCAAGTATACATGGTGACATGAGTTCAACAATCTCCTGTATAAGCAGGATATCCATCCTCCAATGTACGGCTGTATGCAATACTGTCGATGAGTCGTGTGTGATCCCTTCTTCAACCACTCCAGGATTGTTCTTAAGAATCTCCTTAACTTTTTCCATATTATTGGTGCTTAGTGCTCCATATAGTTGGTCGTTTTTACCAGGAACATATATTGCCACCCGATTAACCTCTTTTTGACGCGACAATATGCAGCAATGAAAATGAACATATCAAAATTAAGAAACTAAAAGTTAAATACGGAGTATATACGTATGAGTAAGTATTATATAAAACTTACCAACTTCTGCGGCCTGCTGATTGTCATTGTCATTAGCAGTATCACCAATGATCTCTTCTTTATCAGCATTTTTGCCAATACCTTCTCCTGGTACCAAAATGCTAATAATTAATTAATTACACATGCAAAAATAAAAGAAGAGATTCAGACTAGCCAAACCATGCCCTAAAAATGGTCAGCTCGTAGTTGTGTAAGACTGCAAGTCATTCTCAACGTATTCATGAAAATCCATTTCACATTTTATCTTTACCTTGTGGTTTATGAGTATCACCAGCGGAACTCTTTGTGCTTCTCAAAATCTCTATGATTTGTTGCTGAGATTCCTCTTGTTTAGCTTGTGTTTCAACAATCAACTTAAGTAACGTTTTAATATCTATCGTTTCTTGATGAGACCGAGGATCAGTACCTAAGTGATCTCTATCAGACATGGTGGTGTAGTAAACTCCTAAGTTGAAGAGAGAGGGGGGTAAGCTAGATATATTAGGGAGCTGGAGTGAGTATCAAGTGTTCGTATCACTGCTACCTACAATTCGGCCCCATTAGCATACTCATGGGGGAGAAAGCTAGGGAGCTGGAGTGAGTATCAAGTGTGGGATGAAAGAACTTGTCAGTCGATCAAGAGAAGAATAAATAGTAAATTTTAAGTCTCATCAAGTGGTTTATTCTACACTGCACTCGCTTTTGTGTCTTAAAAGGATCATAACTCATGTGCGAGAAAGCTAGGGAGCTGGAGTGAGTATCAAGTGTGGGATGAAAGAAAAGCATAAATATTAAATTTTAAGACTCATCAAGTGGTTTATTCTACACTGCACTCGCTTTTGTGTCTTAAAAGGATCATAACTCATAAGTGATAACATGGCTAAGGCCCAAAAAATTTCAGGCCTACAACTTTCTTGACAAGTCAACAGTCAACTGTTCAGTCAAACATACATAATGATGTCCATCATGTTGCAGCACCACAACCTTCCATTTCTTCAACATTTCCAGAAACACTTAATTTATAATTTTGAGCTACTCAGGTCTGTTTTAGAACACTACACCGCATCTCAGGAAACTCGAAAACAGTTTTTATTGATTGTATTACAGTGGGATAAAGTACATAAACACTCATCACATATTGATAAATCTTAAGATATCACTGACACACAATTAAAACGAAGGAACTCAAACTTTTCTGTTTCTTTTCTTAGACTAATTTTTGTAGAATTCCATGACGTAAGTATCATAAGCATCACAGACCACTTGAAAATCAGTGAATCCAGTATCTTTAGCTAGGTTTTCGAATTGTTTTAATGATCTTTCTTTGCCACCAGGGTTATGCGCCAGCATAATGTTATCTAAGTGGAATACACCATGGCCTGCAACGCTACTGTCTGGCACTTCTGGTATAATGCATTCAACAATAATCACTTTCCCATTTTTAGGCAAGGCATCATAGCAATTCTTCAAGATTTTGATACTGTGTTCGTCACTCCAATCGTGAAGAATCCACTTCATGAAAATTGCATCTGCATTTGGAACACTGGCAAACATGTCACCACCGACGTGCTTGATGCCTGGGAATGATGGAGCGTCTTGGATTACGTGAGGTAAGTCGAAGTTAATACCTGTAAGGATACAAATGAAATTCATGAGTCAGTTATGACGCATCCATTAGGCCTATAAACCAAAATTTAAGGATTAAATTAGAATTCATTTTATTGGCCTATTGCATCACTGAAAGAGGGATAAGTAATCAAACATACCTTGAATTGTGGGGTACTTGGAGATGATCATACTAACGGTTGCACCAACACCTCCACCAACATCGACAATAGAGTTCAAACCTTCGAAACCCTTGTAGGTTTCAAGGATTTTGTTCATAGTGATGGTCGTGTGATCAGACATTCCCTTGTTAAATACCTTGTTGAACCTAAGATCTTTTCCATGGTATTCAAATGCGTGCACTCCATAAGCTTTGTTAAATGGAATTCCTCCATCCAGGATTGCATCTTTCAAATGGTACCTGAAATTGAATTTTTGAAACTGTCAGGCCAACCGCCAACATACTGTATTCATTTAGGATGGTCCATTGGCCCCCTTGGTTATTCTTCCAATACACGCTAACATTCACTGCAGAATTAGATGTGGACCATTGTGGTACCATCCTAACTTTATAAGCATCAAATTTAGGGAGTACTAAAGGGGAAACTTCTCAATCACCACCGATACGACTGAGTAGGGAAAAGTAGGTCCATGTGACTCGTATAAATTACGCATAAAACAAGCCAATTTATATTTTTTTTTGACATGAACCTTCACTGTTACACCTACCCCGTTAGACCCACACTAGAAAAACTTTGAAGTGTCTTGCTCGGGAATAATTGAGTTGTATGATTCACGGATATCGTTTAAAAATAAGAAAGATATCGTTTTTTATTATGTTTACTAATTTGTGCTTTCTGCAGTGCCCAACCCATGTTGACTTTATAAATGGAATTGTGGTAACAAAATTGCAGAGAATTTAATGGAAGTATAATAAATAAAATGAAGGGTTGGGAGAAGGATACGTACCAGCTTTCCATGAGGACCTTATCTTGATTCATAAGAAGTAAAGCAGACATTGAACAACCAGCTTCATTCTTAGTCAAGAATTTACAGACAGGAGCAAGTCCATAAAGTCTTTCAACTTTATCATCGTTC
Organism: Papaver atlanticum; assembly: GCA_023531105.1. Lineage (NCBI taxonomy): Eukaryota > Viridiplantae > Streptophyta > Magnoliopsida > Ranunculales > Papaveraceae > Papaver > Papaver atlanticum. Next base: position 776,293 of record JAJJMB010001710.1, read on the forward strand.
TCCCCATCTTTAAGACTACAAGTGAGGATATTATAACTGGCTAACAATCTAAGCATGCGATCCAGCATAACAGGCGCATCAGGGTTCTTGAGATTTTGGATTTGAGACACAATTTCACTGACACTGATCTGTGCACCAGGACCTGCTTTCTTGATGATTTCAAGAATGTCTAGCTCTATGGCTGTTTTAAGTACCATTACTGGTACCGATGCACTGGCTAACTCCATAGCGTATCGACATGCTTGTATATCTTCGTCTATGTTTTGGATCGAACCCATTTTTTCTTTCTAAGAGTTTGATAGTGTTGTGAGTAAAATGGTAAATGAAGAAGAAAGTGAAGAAGTGAATTTAGTGATGACTGAAATGATGAAGAGTAATGGTGGAATAAGGTACTACTTTATATGCGTGGTGATTACTTCAACCACCACCAAGATTATGGATGACGACGGAGGACCCCGCCACCCACCAATATATCTTTCTCCATCATAGAGTTGGTGGTGACTTTGATGGGTTTCCTGTCTTTCTATCTCTCTGTCTCACCGTCTTCTATAGCTTCCGACTATTCTTATATGCATTTTTTTTTTTCTCGGAGACTATTCTTGTATACATTTTTTTTCTTGGTAGCGTCTCTTTTCATACTCAACCACTCCCATTGTTTATCATTATTGTTTTGGATCATGGTTGTGGTTCTAACTAATGGTGATTGGGGTTCTCATTATTATTGACATGCCAACTACAATTCTGTTGAATTCTTAATGGTAATTGGTTTAAGCTCAAATCATTTTCACAATAATGACAAGAGTGGTGAACAGGAATAACTACAATAATTCTTAATCAATCTCAGAATAATTACAAGTAAGAGTGGTGATAAAGAATAACTAATAACCAAAGCACAATCCAAATGTGGTGTTCTAATGTATTGACCATACGTTTGGTTGGATGAATTGGAGACCCAAGAAATTCAAGGAATTGGAATCCTTGTTCAGAAAAAAGTATTGTTTGGTTGGGATAATTCAATGACAAGGTAATCCAAATCTGTAAAACTACTTTTAACACCATACACTTTAGAATTCTCAACCATTTGACCAATTCTCCAGTTTCATCCACAAATTTTTTTGTTTCTATAGTAAAAAGGAAATATAAAAAAAAAATCAAAACATCTATATCAACAACAGTGCTACTTCTGGATCAAAGTTAAGCCTAAAACATAAAACCACTGGACCAGCTCCTCAAAAAGGTGCTTTCATCGAAATATCTCCCAATATACCACCATTATTTACAAACATAAACTTTACCAACTGAGTTTCTATTATTCTTCACATAGTGAACACGCTATTCCTCCTTCATGCCGATTTAAAACCAATTTCCTATCTACTGTTAAGATCTAATTCTTCACCAAACTATCCACCAATATGCATTTTTGGGTTGAACCGGATACCGATGAAGAGGCATATTAAAATATATTCAATCTGGATACACACACATGAAGTAAACATCACAAAAGGGAAAAAAGTGTGACGAAAAAAATTCACACGTCAAAATCACAGCAAGATGAAACCAATGTAAAATGAAACCAATGCAGTTCCATAAGAACAACAACTTTACATCTCAAGAATTATGAAACCAATGCTTGATTACTAATTCTGAGTCGGGGAAAATGATCTAAAATATCCTGTTTAAGAACAATATCCCAGATACACAACAAGGCTACAGAACAAGGCTAATTATTTGAAAAATGTGCGAGGTCTTTATCAGTAGACAACTTTTGGTAGTAATCTATGTTGGCTATTTCCGTACAACTACACTTGGGAAAACATTTTGAGTTTAAAGACCTTAACTAAGAGTACTACTAGACAGTAGTCATAGGTTGGTTGTGCAACTTAAGCTAAAACTTCCAATCCTTGGTCAGTTTTAATATAACTAGTTAAACCTTTAAACAACAATCAATGAGCTAAGGTATGAACAGAAAGGTTAGACCTCACTCAAATATGGAGGAGATGGATGTCTAGTTGGTTAAAATTCGACAACACATCGATATAAACACGTAAATATGACAAATATGGACTCACATATCTCCCTATAAACGAAGAACTGTTTCATAAGGATGTTTTTACCTAATTTCCCCAGAAGTCACTACCCCCAGGCTTCTTCACAAGGATTTGATTGTACTCCGGCCTTGATGTCTGCATTCCAATCAATACAACAGCACACATAAGAAGCTGAATGATTCACATGTGTATGCGGTGCAAATGAATGTTCAGGAATGTAATAGCGGCCAACTTCCATACAGTAGCACGTACCCGTTACACTCTTGGGTTATGTAACTAACAAATGATGCTTCAAAAGAATGCATGATAAGATATGTAACAATATTATTCAAAATCTGCCAGTCTTATCATGTTCCATACAGTCAGACAAATCCATATCGACCATATCATTCTGATATCAGTCACCAAAAGATTTCAGCCACAACTAATCTGTATGTTAATTAGAATACGGAATCTCGAATGCAAAGCTGAAAGTACCAAAATTCAACGCATATATACGTGGATTTATGTATACATATTAAACAACGCAAATGTCATAAGTGACCAGAGACCCCCAAAACACTATCTAGTATGTTCGTAACTTATTTCTCACTACATATTAGCATAAAAAAATTAAGGTTTACACTTTTAAGCTCTCATGAGATTCTTATAATTGTTCATAGCTGCTGCGCCTTAGGCAAAATTTTCAGAAAAGATCTATGTACCATTGTAACATATTAGATAAGTATTTCCCCCAGTTTACAAGATCCAAACTAACTGATATACAACATGTATCTGGACTGCGTCAAACAGTACAAGATTCAGCCAAATTCCCTCTATCAGACCTCAAAGTTAAAAGCAATTTGTGCCCTAACACCCTAACAAACTGTAAATTTCCTTGTTGTAATCAAATTTAATTAGAAATAAGGCAACTACTTTAGAATTGTATCAATTAGAAACCTATGATTTGTCCCCTAACACCTTAATTAGAAATAAGCCAACTAATAAGATCTACAAACCATTTTGACATATTATTAGATAGGTATTCCCCCAATTTACAAGATCCAAACTAATATATAAAATGTATCTGAACTGCGACAAACAGTACAAGATTCAGCCAAATCCCTTGCATCGGACCTTGAAAATATGAGCGATTTATGCCCTAACACCCTAAGAAAATGTAAATTTCCTTGTTGTTAATCAATTTATGCCCTAACACCCTAATAAAATGGAAATTTCCTTCTTGTTAATCAATTTGTGCCCTAACACCCTAAGAAAATGTAAAATTCCTTCTGGTTGTAAATCAAATTAGAAATTCAATCAGAAATGAGTCTAACTTACACAAACTGATACGAATCAGAAACGTATGAAATGAAATTGAAAACACTGACCAGATCCTTAAAGATGATGAAGGCGATGAGAAAGAAAAGAACAAAAAGAATCTCAAACTCAGCGAATTTAACGAACGCAAACACTGATTGTACTGCCTTAGTCAATCCTCCTGGTTCTCCTCTCCTCCTTGGACCTCCTCCTCCAGCTCTCCCTGACGGCATCTTGACTGAAATGTTTCAAACCCTACAAACCAAACCAAATAGGGAAGAAGATTAAGAAAAAACAGCAGCAGCTAAGAGAGAAATTCAAAAAAGATATGAGATCTTTGATGATGCTGATTGACTGCAGATTTACCTTTCTCTTTTTAGGGATCGATCGATGTGATTTCTTCAATATCTTTACCAATTTCCTCGAAAAGCCTTCTAAGTTCAGAATATCAAAATGTCCCAAATGTTCACTCCAGGTATCAAAGAGAGAGAGAAAGAACCGGACTAGATAGATTCAAATCGGGTAGATGATCAGTTGCGAAGTCAGGTGCCCCACCCTCCAGCACTTGGATTTGGATAGTCCAGTGGCACAGGTAACAAAGGTAATCATGGTTAGGCCTAGCAGGCTAGCACTATGGCAACATTGTAGTGAAGGCCAACCATTATGGTCTATCGCTTAGAGCAAGGGATATGGAGTGAGAGCTCTCATTGGATTTGAAAGAGTTTGATCAAAATAGATCAAATTAGGTGCTACTGTGGGATGAGAGCTCTCACTCAATACGCCCAAAATCACTCATTGTGCGAAAGTCTTCACTAGGAGGCTAAATTTCTACCGCTCAAAGAAAACTCATGAGAAACGGCTGATTTTGTGCCGCTTAAAGAGATTTACTAGTTTTTTATTTGATTTAAACTCTTTTAGGCGGGCCCCACTGGAGTTTTATAAAAATAAAAAAAACCTGGGAGGCAGAATTTCAGCCGTTTGGGGAGTTTTTTTTCTCCCCAAGCGGCTGAAATTCTGCCTCAAATTAGCTCTCCCACGGTCAGGCAGTCACTCTTTCAGCTAATCTCTCACTCGTTTTGGCAGTGAATGAGTGTTAAAAACACTCATTCCATAGCCCTTGCTCTTAGCTACAATGTGGCCATATGTCTTAGCTTGCAGGGGAATATACCCGTCCCGTCTTATAGCTAAGAAATGCCTGACAAAAACTAAGTTATCGCTACAAAAACTAATTTTCTTTTTGTCGGCTTTTAATATATTGGCTAATTTTGGCTTTTTTCTATTTACTCATTAGAAATTCGATATCTTGGGTCTAAAAAATAGCTTGACAGAAACTGAGTGTTCGTATTTACTATTTGGACGAAAAAATTTACATTAACATGTATATACAAGTATATACAAAAGATTTCTTGCTTTCGTATTGGACGGTATGATGATGCTTTTCTTGGATTTTTCAGCTTGCAACCAACACCCTTAATAGAGTGGCACCTCTTGCGCTGCAGTTGGCAATATTTTGTAGCATGTATTTGTAATTGGTTTCTGAATTGACAATGTCTCCCATTCTCTCTAACACAGTTTCTTTTTTCTCTGGTGTCAGCAAGCAAAAACTGCTTAAGAGGAAACAGACCAGTGAGTACAAGGAAAAACCAGTTCAGGTGTAAATGGCAGTTTTAGCTGATTACTAATTAATGCACCTATTGTAATCAGGTGAGTGAAACATTTTCAGAATTTATGTTGTCTTTGTTTGTGGATCGACTTGTTTAGGATCACTGAAGACTATTTGTTTTTTTGTTGTGTGCGTATCTCAAATAATCACTATGAATTGATAAATGTGGACTGCAGAATGAGGATGGGGTTGGGGGTCTACATATTGAAGGACCAAGTACAATGTTCAGTTCATGCCTAAATGTAAGTTTAACTGTAATTTTATGGATTGTTAAGTTCATTCGGTAAAGGCATGACTTCGCTGCTATGCTTATATTAAAGTGCATTCTTATTGCAACGAGTTTAGGTCTGGTCATTGACACCTTAATTGGTAGCTCCTATTAAAGTGCATTCTTAATTGGTATGACGAGATTCATTTCATGCCCTTAAAGTTCCACTGTTGTATCCACTGAAAGTTTTATATCCACAACTGCTGGTCTGCAGTCTGTAAATCAACAATGGGCTTAGAAACTCTAAAATAGTGTTATGCATATTTTCTGCTCACTGTTGTGGTTAATCTGCTTGTAGGCTGCTGCTAGGGAACTTGAATTGAATCAAGGTGTAATGCTACCCACTGATCTCCAGAGGAATTCGAACATAGTTATAGGTAGGCTTACATTTTGTTCTTAAGTTATGAATACTGCCACTTAACTATGGACTTTCCCCTTCGGTAGCCTTTGTTGCTGGGCTATAAAATTTGGAATAAACTTTTCTGTGTTCTTTCCCATTATTCAAGTCAATGTTACCAACTGAGGATCAAGTGTTTCATCTCATATCATTAGTTTTATGAACACAGTGGAAACTTTGACACAAGAATTACCTAACGTGAACTATGATAAACGGCTTATTTCTTTCTTGATTGTCATCATTTGTCCATGGAAACTGCACAGTGAAGTTCAGTTAATGCAGTGTACCGATACTGTTAGCTTTTTTGTACAGATATTGAGCACACTGCACAAAATAGATTTCTATCCAAGTTTGTATGTACAAGTACTGCCAGTAACTACCTTTCGGCTCTTCACTCCATGTACATGTTCAATCCAAATGCACTATTTACTTCGTTTCTCCATTTCTGCATTTGCCATATCTAATACTTGTGCATTGTATTTAAATTGCAGGGTTGTCGCGTAAGCTAAGGAGTTGAACTCGCCATGCATTGAAATATTAACTTACAAGTAGGAGTTTCTTGTATTGGGTCTTCTCTTACTAAACTAAGTTGAGAGTCTTGAGTGAAATCTAGAGAAATGCGGCACAAGTGATAAATTATTGTTGTTTCCCTCCCTTTCTTTTGTAAAATGTCTTGAATGTTTAAACATGTATCATTGAACATATGAATATCAATATAAGTGGTGCAGAATTTCTTGGGTTGATCGATAGAATTGCAGGGTTTTTGGGCAGTTACTTGGTACAAATAGAAATGGGGGATTTTTTTGACTAGGTCAACGAGGACTGACCTTCTTTTTTTTTGTTGCAAAATTTTTGCAACAAATAGAATCTGTTGCTAAATTTTTACCGCAACTTTTTTGGGTCAGTCTTTGTTGACTTAGTCAAGAATTCGCAACTAATAGTAAAAATATCGCAACCGCTAGTTGGCTGTTGCTAAATTTTTGAGTCGCAACAGCTATGAACTGTTGCGAAAACAGTTGCGACTCGAAATTCGCAACAACTACATTTCGTTGCGAAAATTCGCGTCTCCCCCTGTCACAACAGCTCTGTGCAGCTGCGACCCCGATTCGCAACAGCGAGAGCCTGTTGCAAAACTCAATTTTTGGTGTAGTGGCCGCTAACCTGTAAAAACATTATATACAGGGCATCAAATGTCTTAAGCAAAGAGATTACTCGCCTCAATACACCCAAGTAAGTCTGTTTAAGTTTTGTGATTGATCATCTCTTTTCTATCATTCTTTTCTTGTTTTGTTGTTGGTATTACGAGATGTAATACATAAGTGAAAACCGTGTTAACGGATCAGTGGATAATACACGAGTTGTATTATTGGAGAATCGGTAACAAAGATATTTATCCAACAAACACTTTTTAAGTTTAAAACATATTTTAGACCATACCTTTTTTACAATTCCATGGAAACAGATTTTTGATCAAACGGTGGAAGACACGTTATTTCCATGTAAAGACGATTAATTTCCTGGAATTAGCTCATGTCATACACGGCATAAGAGTCATGACATACTTTAGTTTAGACTTTGGAGAAGTCATCCGTCAAAATGATTTGAACATAAATGAACTACTAACCGGGCAGAGTTTGGCAAAAGAAGAATAATTACTTCATATCGGAGGTTCCTTTTTCAATTGAAACGGAAAGTTGATTGTAAAGTCAATTGGGGTTCTTTTCAATCTGTTTGAACTTTGAATAAGAAATTTTGGGTTCGCATAGGAGGGAAATAACATGGCTCTATAAACGTTAGGAAGAATTACTTGTATTCTGGGTCTAAATCTAGCGTCAAAAGAGACAAAAAGGTTCGACACCCGAGGGACACCGCTGTGATGGTCTTTCAGACAACTCGTGCTCGGGCAATGTCAAATGCACAGTACACTGAATGAAGTACAAGATTCTGATTTTGAAAGAAAAAGAAGAACAAAAATTAAACAACTAATGAAGTCGTTCATAACATTGTGCGGTTGTGTGCATGGCCACATGCGGCGCTTAGTTACTGCTTGCTGCTTAATTTGACTTTTCTGGTCTTTTATTGAAAAGCATGTACGACTGTACGTACTTATATACGTCTTGCATGTTTGAATAGGAGGCTTGCTTGGTCATCGTGAGAAGTGCTAGATATGCTAAATATATCTTTGTATATATAAAAGAAAAGAATTAGATTATTCTCCTTTTGTTTGAATACTGTATTGGTTTGGATCCAAACCGTAGTTAGCAATTCGGGGTACGGGACAAGTTTGGGACGGCATAGGCACGGGAATTATACAGATTTGGATAGATTGGATTCGGTCAAAAAGTCAGTCAACGGTTCGTTGTTCGTTAGGTAGTTCGGAACGGCATACATACGTATATAATTCGTCTTAGAATTGTGAGTTCGGTATTCAAAATTCGACTTACATTCATAGTAAATTGATAAGTATTATGACCTTCCAAGACTAATTTATATATCAATTTCGTCATCCTACGGCGAAATATATATATATATATATATGATATGATTTATTAGGTGAAAAAAAGAATATTTCAGCATGGTTGTGTAACAAGAAGTGAACAACTAAATAGCATAAACTTATTATGTAACAAGCATGTCAACCGCTAAACATATTATAGCATTAAGTATAATATATCTACAAATCCAATAATTAAAAAATACATAGAATATTGGCTAAGCGTCAGACAAGGGAGCTGGAGGTCTCTTATTCGAACCCCAAACCCATTCAGTTTTTAAAATCCTTATTCAACAGAAATGGCATTCAGTTTTTAAAATCCTTATTCAACAGAAATGGCGTTAGATTTTTAAATAACGTGCCGATTAAAATGACACTGGGGTGTATAGAAAAAGTAATGTTCAACAATAATAATTCTAAACTAATCTCTAACGACTAACAATGAATTCCATTTATTAACTAATTCAAGAAAAAATTTCCTATAATCTTCAACCTTAGTTCTAAATCTAAATAATTAACTTTATCTCTGGAATCTTCAGAATGCTTATGTACTTAATTGAAGAATATCATTAAATCCATAATTCTTTTCTCATCATCAATTCAATCTTCTGAAACCAAATTTTATTATCACATGTCTATACAGTTAATAAAGTACAGGATGTTTATCGATTGATTTATCATTTTTCAAACCCCAGTTCATTTTGATAGAAATTGTTTACTTCTTTACATATTAACGCCCTAAATTGTTCATATGCAAAAAACATATAAAGGCGTAGAGGTGAGATTTTGAGTTTTGAGTTGAAGTCTCGATGATTTGAAGAAGGTTAATTACTATAAATGCTCTCCTAAAAAAAACAAAAAAACACGACCATTCGAAGAATGTTTCAGTCACAGGTGAAGAAGTCGGAGTTGGTTTCACAGAGAAAAGCAGAAAGAAAGAGAGATTAGAGTAATTTTTGTTTGCGGATAGAATGTTTTGAGAGGTATTTCTAAGATGGATTGTTTCTTCTTCATTTTCTTCATTTTTAAAGTGATTGCAAGAAAGATTTGCATCAAGTTATCCAAGGTTGATCCTTCAGGTATATACGATTTGAGGTCCTATAAACTCAGTACCTTCTGGTTGTGTGGGCTTGATCTTCAGATTTTGCAAGGTCGATTGATGACATATTAATAAGTCGGTCGGATAAGGTTGAAGAGATCTGATTGATAAGCACCTCATTCGTAATATAGGAGTAGTATAGGTCAATGAGATAAACCTAGCTATCCTCCAGGAACAACAGTGGCTCACATTACTCCTTGATTCCCACAACCTCCATGGCATAATAGTGTCTGAAATACAACTAGGTATTTTTACACGTATCGTAGACCACCATATTAAACCCCTAAAATTATTCATCTATGTCCATGACTTAGTGAGCCTTCGTATGTGATATGTTGGCATGGTAGCAATATTCTACATATGATGGTGTGGCCGCCCAATATGGCCGCAAAGGCCAAATTCCCTTTTTGTGGGATCTTTTAGATGAGCACGAGAGCCTTAATTAAAATAGTTGACATAAATTAGTTATGTGTTTGAGCGAACCTGTAAAGCTCTCATGTTATGGAATTGCGGGTGTGCTCATGATATCTAGCAAGGATTGTAAGATTCAGATTCATTAAGTCAGCCGAGGGCGTGCTCATGGGACTGAAAATGACGGTTGTGCATATACTTAAAGTGAGTGTCATCTCGTGCATGTTAAATGAGTATATTTTTCATGAATACGATGACATGTAAATCCCACTTTCACTTTTTATAGAACTGAGATGAATTAGGGGAGTTCTAAACCGAGCCGAAGTAGTCGCGCTCTAGAGTAGAGGTGAGCTTATCTGAGATAGTCGAGCTCTAGAGGTAAATTGATTGACTTGAGTTGATCTAGTAGGATATGACTTTGTTTCCCTCAAGTTGACTTTTCATAAAAGCATCATCTACAGTGCTCCACACTATAAATCGAGGATCGTAATTTGTATAAACGCTCGTCATCTTCGTTCTTGTTGTTTTTGCAGTCTTTGCCACTAGATTTGTGCTTCCATGATATATTTTGTAATGACCCAACCCTCCATCGATACTGTCCCCACTTAGTCACTGCGGTGATACGGCAGTGTGGGGTTTTCAACAGGCATAACTGCAGTAATCCAGTAGAAACTTCCCAAGAGGTCACCCATCCCTGGATTACTCGGTGATACGGCAGTGTGGGGTTTTCAACGGGCATAACTGCAGTAATCCAACAAAAACTTCCCAGGAGGTCACCCATCCCTGGATTACTCTTACCCGAGCACGCTTAACTGTAGAATTTTCTGCCAACTCTAAAGCCAATTGTGCTGAAAAGGCCTCGGTGTTAGGAAAGGACAAACCATTACTTATACTTCATTCGGCTAACCATTGCCGAATATCAGGGTATTACAATACCACCACCTTAATTGGAGTTGTCCTCGGCTCCGAAAATATATTCAAGCCCAGATCTTCGACGTTCTCTACCCCTCATGAGACAAGTACCTGACACTCAATTCGTCAAGCGTACTCTCTCACCCTCGGCAGGTGAATCGTCGTCGGATCTGATACCATTTATAATGACCCGACCCTCCTCCGATACTGTCCCCACTTAGCCACTACGGTTATCCGGCAGTGTGGGGTTTTCAACGGGCATAACTGCGGTAATCCAACAGAAACTTCCCAGGAGGTCACCCATCCCTGGGTTACTCCCGCTGGAGCACGCTTAACTGCAGAGTTTGCTGCCAACTCTAGAGCCAATTGTGTTGAAAAGGCCTCAGTGTTAGGAAAGGACAAACCATTACTTATATTCCATTCGGTCAACCAGTGCCGAATATCGGGGCATTACATATTTTAAGTAGTAAAATAAGGGCCATGGAATTTTTAAGATAAAATTCTTCCGTTGTATGACTTGCTCTTATGTGTGGTCTGCCTTCGAATTCATAAAAGGCATGGATGATTTATTCGTCGATAAAGCGACACACCGAGTTGTATGCATGGTTGGTAATGGTTGTCGTAAGAAAAACAAATTAAATCATTTATTTTCGCTAATAACAATTAATATATCAGTATTAAGGGGAAACAATTTGTTTTTTTGAAGCAATATGTTATTTGGATTAGTTGAACAATCACAAATGCAAATAATGCTAAGGGGATTAGTTTATTAATTGAAACTATAAAAAAAATGAAAAAATCATTAGGGAATCCTTCTCCGATATCGGATATTACTCAATCAGAAAATGTATTTTCTTTCATTAAAATCATATTATCACCAATCACATGAAAACAAGTATTATCCCACAATTTTTTTGTATATATCACGGTTAAGGAAGTTCTATACTACCGGATCTATTTGTCAAAGTCACCGTGAATTACATTGTAAAGGTATAACCCCATCGAATTTTTAACTTTTATGAATTTAGGTTGATTACAGCATCAAAACTCTTAGCGTAATGTTCTTCTCGCTAGATAGTATTATCTTTACACGCGATTTTCACTTGTCCAGAGAGGTCCTCGACAATTACATATCTCCCTACTCTTTCCTAACATTGAAATGATCAGTAAGTTAACTTCAATTGACACTCAAACAAACCAGAAATCGATCATAAATAGTAAGTATAATAAACACAAGCGACAAGATGATTAAAACTCCAAATAAACTTACATAGCTAAGTAAGCTCCATTTCCAGATCTTTTAAAATTTATTTATTATTATTATTTTTAAATAGACAAAGGCCCTGAAAAAGGCTGTTGGTCAGCCTCAACAATTAACAGGAGTCAAATTGGAGATCCGGACCAAAATATAGTAGTAGTTCATTACAAATGCGCAGTTTTAAATTAAATTTACATGCATCTAAACAAGAATTGTAATAAAGAATGTCTTCAAAATTTTCAACCGCAAGTCGATCAACCAACTCTTTAGCATCACTTTCGATGATAACATGAGCGATGTTAAAGCGCTGAATTCATTCTTAATCAATAGAAATTCAGCTACTCATGGATTAACTAGAACCCATGCAAAATATACAATATAAGAAGAAGAAGAAAAGAAAAAGAAAAAAAAATATATACTATGTTACAAAAATACCCAAGTTTTTCCCCTTTAGGGGTAGATTCTAAATCATTGCTCCTAGCTTTTCCTTATTTTTTGTGAAGTAAAAAATGTCGAAATTCTAGTTAACCCAAAACACAACTCTACTTTTTTTTCTTCTCTTGTAGGCCCATTGGAGGCCCAACAATTAGCATCGATAATCAAATTCAAATTGGTTTTATTGCATTGATCAAAACTTCTTCGTTATGTGACAGAATTGAGTGATTCTTGGCTAGTTGGAATCGTGTTTTCATTTTATATAAGATAAAGGCAACTTAATCATGGTATGCTTGGTCAAGATGGACCGAGCAATTTGTTTTTCTTCATTTCATCATTTTGGTCGTAAATTTGTCGCTTAACTTGGTCTTGAGTTCTTTCACACTTATATTACTTCACTTCTGTGGTGTTTTGTATCCATTTCCATTAATCTTGGATGATTCAAATAACATAAGATACAAAATAAAAAACAAAAAATCACAAAGTACACTCAAAAAAATATAATGAAAACAAGTATAAACAGTATCCATTCAAAATGGGGTTACAAATTTTCCACTGCGCAGAGGGTATTATCATCATGGGTACCTAGCCTTTTAAACCTTGCAACCAAGTTGGCCTATTTTTGTCCCTCGTCTTGGCAATAGCACCCCAAATTGTGGGTACATTTAGAGGATGCACCACTGCCCCTAACAACCTTATTAAGGATGGGTCAATATTTTAATTCACCTAGTTGACATCCCCACATGCAGTGGATACAACTATTATAAACAACAACCTCGGGAGCTACCTGGCAGACTCCGTTGTTGTAGGTACAATTGCGGTAAGGAAGTGTCTCACACGGAACAGGAAAGATCAAGCTTATCAAAATAAAGTTTAGACAACTTACGAAAGATAAATAACGTTCTGGATTCATTCTTGGGAAAGCTAAATTGATGGTTGTAGTTGTTTATTTTTATATGTCCGAGATTGAAAGTTAGAATTACATCTAACGGTCTTAATTTTCTTATCATATCATTAATGTCCCATTAGTTTTTCATAATTAGTGTTTTATTAATTAATTTCTTATTATAAATATATATCCCATTATTTATAGATCCTAATAAATATATATCTCTTCATTAATAAATAATGAATTTGCTAAAAATAATAGTGGTGGTTGTGAGGTGTTTCTGAGTGGTGGTGGTACCAAAAGAAGTAACGGTAGGTAGTTCTTATGATGTTGGCGGGTGTTGTGTAGTGGACAATTTTAATTTCGTGTTAGTTAACGTAAACTCGGTTACAACACACAAAAAAAGACAATTTAATAAGTATCAGGACTGTCATTTTACGTAGAACAAAGTTTAGACAACTTAGGTAAGATAAACAATGCTCTGGATTCATTGTTGGAAAGCTAAATCGATGGTTGTGGTTGTTTATTTTTATATGTCCGAGATTGAGAATTAGAATTATATGTAACGGTCTTAATTTTCTTATCATATCATTAATGTCCCATTAGTTTTGCATAATTAGTGTTTTATTAATTAATTTCTTATTATAAATATAGATCTCATTATTTATAGATCCTAATAAATATATATCTCTCCATTAATAAATAATGAATTTGCTAAAACTAATAGTGGTGGTTGTGAGGTATTTGTGAGTAGTGGTGGCGGTGGTGGTACCAGAAGAAGTAGCGGTAGGTGGTTCTTATAATGTTGGCGGGTGTGTGTAGTAGACAACTTTAATTTCGTGTTAGTTAACGTAAACTCGGTTACAACAAACACAAAAAAATGACAATTTAATAAGTATCGGGACTGTCACTTTACGTAGAAACAAAAAATGAACAGTACATATTTTTATCGAGCCCGTGATGTTTTGGTATTGGCTAAGTTAGCTTATATAAGTGGCGGTCCAGATTCGTAAGTGATAAACTCATGCCTGACATTTTTCCTCAATAAAATGATAGTGATCGTGCATTATTTGGATAAATAAGTTTTTTTTTTTTTTTTTTTTTTTTGCTGTAATAAACTTAGCTCTCATGAAATTGTCAAGTTTCAAGGTTCGTGTGAATTTTCTCTATGCTATCCTCTTCTGTATTTGGGTATTTTTTAAAGTTTTCAATTCTATAAACTTTGTTAATTTTTTAATTTGGATTTTGAAATTTTGGGTAATCAATTGAAGTATTTTTTTTTAGTAATATATAAATAATATAAATTAGTCGATTAGTTTATGGTTTTGTTAGATTTTCCCCGTTATGATATTGTATCTATATTTGATATGATATGAGGTTTAGATATATATGGATCACCTCAATAAGATTCCATAGTTCAATTATAAGCTTCTGTGTTACAATTTACAATGATTTCAACATTTCTATTTATTATGTTGTTTATTAGATTGGTCTTTGTAGTATTTTATAGATGACCCATGCTGTGATTCTAAAGTTGTTGTAGTAAATGAGTTCAAACTCTCGGACTTGTGAAGATTCGAGGTTTTAAATTTAATAAAAATCTATAGAAAAATATTACAAAGGGTGCGAGAGTTACTGGGACTCAGGATTCCACCGAATTCAAAATATAAGGTCCAATTATTAATTCTTTGACAATTTTAGCTCAAGAAAAACATGGACTCTATTTTTACCAAGGTAGATTCTCAAAACATTGATTGTAAATCCTAAGCATGATGTATCAAAACACTTAAGCTAAGCATACATCATCAAATTAAATGACAACCAATTAATTCAAATCATAATTTCAATTAAAATTAATGCAAAAGTCTTAAAAAGAATTAATAAAATTACCCCAAGTATGATATTCGTCTTCCTCCGTCATCCCAGTGTTGGGGTTTTGCTCTTCATGGTTAAAACACGCTCAAAAGAATAAATAATGGCTCAAAAGGTGTTTTTATTGAAGAGAAATAATATTACAGCGGATTTGCAACAGATATAGATGTTACAGAACTACTGTTACAAAGGAATAAGACTGTAGATGAACGATAGTTCTATGGTGTAGCAGAACTGCGACTGTTTGTGTGGGTTAATATTCTTCGTGTTCTTCAGTTCCGCACCAGCAGAAACAGCAGCAGCAGCGGAGCCTGTAAATCTCTGATTCTCGCCTCCTCAAGCCTTCTCAGCTCCCCAAACTCTCGACAACCCTTCTATATGACCCAACCAATCTATTTATATCAAAAAGACCAATTAAATCTTTCCAAAATCTTCCAAAATCTCTTCCTTTCTCTTCACGGCAAAGTTGCGGCAATTCCTTGTTTTAGAATTTCTACGCGTTTATGAGCTTTTCTTTTGATTCTAAACTCTTCCTTAGATAGATACAAATCTTTGGGAAGGTTTATAGCACTTTAATCTCTCTAAAATTCCCTAAAACAGGTCACACACGTGACTTTCCATATTTTGCTGTTGTGATAAAAATCCGTCGATTGAGCCCAGTTTAATCGATTTCAACACCCATATTAGATTCCTAGACCCATAAGGAGTCTATCCTATGAAAATCAAAGGTTTAGTCGACCTCAAACTCCTCCAAATCACGATCACCAAAACTGCAATGAATGTTTTTATTTTCCCGCCAAAAACAGAATTTGAACGTGAAGGGGAAAGGTTACCCCTTATCCAGTGGTCGCCCCTTATCCGTTGCTGGAGTCCGCATAACAGGTGTCCTTTGGGTTGCATTATCAACTTTTCGAGCCGATTTCTCCAAAAATGTTTATTGCCCAAAAATACCTACAAACACATAAAACACCATAATAAGTACAAAAATGGGTACTAACAATATACACAATAGAGATGAAAATAGACACATAAAATGCGTCTATCAACCCATATTTAGGTTTATATTTCGGGTCTACATAGTATGAATCAAATCATTGAAGCTCAAAATGGGTGTATCCCTTATAGGTGATCACCTCTATAAAGCACATATTTCTCATTTGTGTCAAAATATTCGGTTTTAATCGTTATCCGAAGTTATTTACCATTAGAATTACAATTTTTTGGACTGATTTTATCTCGAATCACAACAATCAGAAATTCATGAATTTTTCACTCTTCCTATCTCAAGTTGAAAGGCAAAATATGAAATTATTGTTGAAATGTCCTCTAATTCATGCTTTTTATTAGTGCATGTGGATTTGTTTGCTTGAATTTTTTTGTCATGATTTTTGGTTTCATTTTGCTGCACCAACATTATTAGATTTTTTCTTCTTCGAATTCTCGGTTGTTTAGATGGCTAAATTATTAAACCATGGTTGTTTACTACCTTTATTATATAATACCTTACGTAATCATGTTCGGTGAGATTTTGTAGTTCTGGGTTTCCTTGCAAAAGCAATTAACAGAACCGTATTTCTACGAATTCCAATAACATAATGCGACGCACGCCCTTACTGTTACGGCGTGGGTTAAGCGCTAATTTACTATAAAACGGCAAAAAACCATTTTTGACTGATAAGTTATTAGCAGAATTATCGAAGTCGTCATCCGGATAAGTGTGTAAGTCTAAATTAACTTTTCTTATTAATGTTTAACTCAAACAAGCTAATTAACTGTGCTGTAATTTCTTAGCTTAATTAATAAAATAAAAAATGGATGTTTACCCCTAAAGTTAAAATCCAACATCACTACCAAGCTAACCATGATTGCTAAAGGGGTTACCGGAATTAGCAGGAGGTACCGTTTGAGTGATCCAACGGTCAGGATAGGATGTAACTCTTTTGTTGGTACCCCTCTAATTCCGGTAACCCCCTTTAGCAAGAACAATTAATTGGGGGATACTCTTTTTAATTAGGGGATATTTTACTGTAGCTGCCAACATGGTTTTTCAATGCCGATAATCCATCGACCATGCCGGCATCATTAGAAAACCATGCCGGCACTTATCCCCCAATTAACCCTTCTTTAGCAATCATGATTCATGAAGCTAACAAGTCTTTTACCCGAATTAATAAAACCTAATTTGTTAGCTAAAAAATAACCCAAATTCTAGGTGCATGCTTAAATTCGAAAATAAGGCAAAATTTCTTGAGCAATAAAGATAAAAACAAAAATAATACTCCACTTTTTTAATAGAGATATCCTTTTATAGGATCCAAAGCTCACGGGAGTAGTTGTGTTGTATTTAAGAAAAGAATATGCTTCAAAAGGAGAAATAAAAAATAAAAAATCATAAATCATAAAAATAAGAGAATATTATGAACTAGAAAATAGAGAAGGAGACACAAAGTAGAGGGAAGAGAAGAAAGAAAAATTCTATTAATCAGTGTGTATGTTTACAAAGGTTTGGGACTTTATTTATAGAGTTTATTTACTTGATGCCCAAGTGATGGGGTCCCACTAAAGTGGGCATCTACCAAATAAACTTCCGTTTATAACTCACCCCCTAGATAACCACTGTATCTAAGCTAATTGCCTCATTAAAACGTTATCAGGAAAATCCGAAGGGACAAAACCTGACTGAAGGGAAAAGAGTACAATTATGAGAAAACTTAGAACAGAGTTGGACATGCATATGTTGCCTCGTTAAAACCTTGAAAAGGAAAACCAAGTGGGAAAAAACCTTGACGAATGAAAAAGAGTACAACGTGATAGTCCAGTAAAATACCTTTTACTATGATGCTCCCCCTGATAAGTACTTCATTTAAGACTTGGCTTGCAAATCTTCGAGTCGACACTTCCCAATTTCGATAAACGAATTTCTTGAATGCTGGAGACAGCAATGCTTTCGTGAGAAATCTTCCAGTTGATGAAGTCTTTTTTTGCGTTAGTCTTTATAGTAGTGTTCTCGGGTCTTCATGTTTCTTTCAATGCATTAAGTACTTGTGTCTTGGATTGCTAATTTCTTGGAGATGATTTGCAAAAATAGTTGATGTAGTTTCTTCAACAAAGTGCCAAAATATGAATACCTTATCATACGTGAACAAAAATCGTATTTGTGAGAAGGAAATCCAAATTCTTAGGAGATGATTAAGTTGATTTGGTTTTATCAAATGTGGGCATCCACTAAACAACCAAAAGTGATACAACTCCCCCTTGGATGACCATCATGTTGAATTAAATTGCCTTACTAAAACCTTGCCGGTAAAACCCGATGAGAAAAAAATTGGGCGAAGGAAAAAGAGCATAAATATCAACATTTTGAAAGAAAATTAAACGTCAATGAGATGTTTCCTCATTAAAACCTTGTAAGGTAAACCACATGGGACAAAACCTGAAACAAAGGGAAAAGAGTACAACTTTTGACGTAAATATGGATGCTAACTCAACTACATGAGTTTTTCAAAAAATAAGCATCAAAATAATAACTCTAGTCTATCTTAAAGACGAGTCTATGCTAGCATAATTCTAACTGCAGATTCAAGAAAGGAAGAAAATATAATTTATGCTGCTGAAACGTGGATTTTTGTGTTTTTAAAGACTGTTCAAGAGACCTATAAAGTTGATATCTTCCACTGATTAATCCGGATTTTTGGTTTTGTACCAAATTTCTAAAAACACTTAAAGGATTGTTAAACCTGATAATTGAGTCAGGTGGCTGCCAGAATATAATTTGAATCCTACAAGAATTACAAATACGAATATGGTCTCAGGATACATACGAGTCATTCAAAGACTACCACGCCAAATGCATCATATAAAGAGAACAATTATTAAACCAATCCTGGGGTTTGAGAAAAAAATTAAAAACCTCAAATCGTTTTTACAACGAAAATATTTCTCATATGAAGACGCAATATCACTACACCAACCTGTAATTAATAGGCTTGGCATGTTTAAGGTGTTAACTTTGGATCCAAAATTGCATCAATCGAGAAATTAATCCAACCTAATTGGATTGTATGCCATCCAATCACATATGTCGATATTCCTCTGCAGAGGGGTTAAAAACCACCGTCTTTATTATTTTAGTAGCTACCATAAATGAATATTCGAAAATCATATTAGCTTATCACGATCTCACACAACTTCCAGTGTATGCATACTTTGAAAAATTCAAAAATTACTGGTACCAGCGCCCACGGGCATGATAATCTCCTACTATTCAAATGAGGAGATACGAATTTTGAGAATGTGAATCGTATTATGATAGATTCTGTTGGAGCTATCTGTAGCCTATATAAAAATGCTACTTGCTTGTTGTATGTGATTGAATTTGCTTATATAAAAGCTATATGAGATATTTTCACGCCTAGTAGACATCCTTTTTCGATTTGATCAAAATGGGAGAGAAACGTCTGGTAATGTATAGTCACCCCCTGATTATGGAGGAAATATTTTCATCTCATATACGAAAACAAGTTTCGTTGAGTATTATTCGATTAAATTGAGGACATATACTCATAATAATTTATGGATTTTAACAACACCAGTTGGGCTGTAGATAATGACTTGTAGAGTCATAAAAAAAATGTCCTAAAATAAAATAAAATTATAGTCTTTGACATACAAATTTAACATCAACCATAAGTTTTGTTGGTTACAACCAAAACATATAAAATATGTAAATAAATCTCCAAATAATTCCATGACCTCTATGGCCAATGAGATAATGATTTAGAATGTGATTATGGACACTTTCTTTTTCAAAAAAATAAAATAAAATAAATTCAAGATCAATTTAGTCACTACAAGGACTAATAATATAGGCTAACAAGCCGGGTGCGCACCCGTTGATCTTTAATGTCCAACCGTATTCCAGTTACAAGTGGAACGGTTTCAAATTTTTAGAGATTTACCATGAGGAAATAAAAAATTGCGCAGCAATTCCTTTTGGTGTTTGCGATTTTCAGTACCTAATAAAGATACTTTATATATCCCATTAGGATCGATAGGGAAAAATGAAATAAATTGGCTTATATGATTCATTTTGAGAAAATAAAAAATCACTATCGTTATTGGCTTCATAGCAGAAAAATCCAATGAAATTGTTTTTTGTAAATATAAATAGAAACAAGTGCTTCCCATCTCGTTTGGTTAAAACCGAAGAGATCACCAACCTAAAGATTTCTTATTAGTGAAATAGAAATCTTATTGTCATCGTGAAATAAAGATCGACATTATTAACATGTCTTGCAACTACAAGTGCAACAAAATTTTGGTCATAGAGATTTACTTTGAACGATATCGTCACTCTTTAAGAATCGACAAAAAATCAACCATATTAGAAAAAAGAATATGAAAGATATGCCAATTTGTTTTCTCTTATCTTATAAAAACGATAGAGAAAAACTAACACCAATTGGTTTCTACGATTTATCAAAATCGTATCGACAAAATAAAAAAATATTGTCGTTTTAGTCATCGCAAAGGGAGAATCCACTTTGTAGTTGATGTATGGTGTCTTGTGAATAAATAGAAACCATATATGAATCACATGATCATGATCATTGTCCAACAGACAAAGATACCAATATTAATTGGCCAGAGGTTTTTCAACCATGCATATGATTCATTACCGTAAAGGCAATCAAGTTTGAATCTACACCAAATTTTGGTGACTACAGTTTTATTATAAGAATAGAAACTAGAAACCACCTTTCGATGGATTTTCTTTTCTCTAAAAGATATTAAAAAGAAATAAACTAAAAATTTATTATGAAAACTTGATCGCCCACAATATATATTGTGCCTTATATACAAAATAATGTAAAAGGAAAACAGTAATCACGTAAAAAGAAATAAAAGAACATAGTCAAATACTATCTATATCTTCACCGTATTTGTGGCAAGTTTTATTGATGTCTTTCTCGAGTACACGTGATTAGAGGATGGTGGATATCTGGGGTCCCATCAACACCCATTTAGTCGCCAATATGTTCTGATCGAAAAATCATATCCCGGCTACAATAATAAGAAGTTAATTTATTTTTATTTTTTATGAAAAGATAAAATTTTATAAATCAAGTAATACAAGATAGGACACCCCTGCGTTGCACGGGGCTAGAATGGTTGTCCCAAGGTTAGATGTAATTGTTAATAATCTGTATACTAATCTGTATAGTACAAGTGTACCAATCTTTGATCGAGCCATATTTTATCTTGCCATCATTTTTATCGGTTGAAACAATGATCAGCGATCCAGGTACCTGGATTCCAGCAAGAAATTTGCATCATTCACTGCTTAGTATTATTTTCCAATTCCACACGCAGCCGATAACTTCGAACATGACTACACTCCATGTTTTTACTAAGTTTCATATACAGAAAAAATAGAGACCGTCCAACTTGCTATTGAACAAACATTCCATACACAAATGAGATAACAATATAGTTTTGATGATATACATTGAGAATACAAACATTCTTACCTTGGTAGTATAGAAAAAAATGGTTTCATTAATTTGCTGCCCAGCATTTATAAATAATGACAAATTCAGTCCACTGGAAAAGGTTTGGTAGCCTGTAAAAGTATATTTCAGTTGTGAAACGCTTAATATTTAGATCCTTATCGACATTGAAGGAAAGCCAGATCGTATGGATGAGTCGTTTGGCTATTTAGCATTGTCGAATGCAGATCCTACATTTGACTTTAACTTCACTGTCACAAATCAGCAACACACCATCCATCCCATATCGGAAGCAACATTTCCTGTCAAACGTTACATTTTTTCAACTTCATTAGCTCAGTGTATCCCTGTAAAAAGCATAGGTCACGGTGCGTAAATAGTCCAATAAGAATTTCATGGCTAAATTAGGGGTGTCAGATCAAGCTCCCCAGCAGAAAGTATATTTATCCCATCTGCACCATTGATAAAACTCCTAGCTAAGATGTAAGTACAACAATATAAAGTTTGCTTGATTTTTTGCTTCATACGATAGACATGGAATCCGCATATCAATAATATTTATCAGAATCCGCATATCAACAATATTTGTCAGATGTGTAATTCTATCATGTGTTCCATTCTCCCTTCGTAAATCCAATAAGCACTGATAGATAAAAGAGCATAAAAAAGGTAAGATCGATCACCTCTCTGATAGGCTAGCAGGAACTAACCCTAGTCGTCTTCTTAGAAGCCACAACACTGTTAAGAAGAAACTTATGAAGTGTGTAAATCGTAAGATCATCAAATAGAAGACCTAAAATTAATGGAAAATAATCAGAAGAGGATATTGTTTGTACTTTTTTTACCGTTTTTTTTACAAACCTAATCAATAGTACCCGTAAAAATCGCTCCACCACTGTTTACCGAAAAAGATCGTCAGTCAAATCGTGCGTAAGTGAAAAATTGTAACTGCACAAATAGAATAAAACTAATCAATCAAATATGGATACTTTTCGTTAAATACATAAGATCAGAAGAACACGAAGGATTACCATAAATCGTTACATTTATGGGTTTCTATTAGAGTATAAAGAAAAAAGATTGCAAAAGAACTGAGAAAGAAACAAAGAATCAAAATAGGAAGAGAAGAGGATGCGGCAAAAGAAAAAAAAACGTGAGGCTAGGGTTTGAAAAGAACATCTTATACAACAGCCGGTGGTAGTAGTCACACACGTACAGTGCTCGTGCAGCAAAAATAGGGAATAGGAAATCGAAGCTCGGCGGATACGCAAGTCTCGTTTTTAGGTCTGAAGGGTGGATACCAAATATGCTGGTGGTGAAAAAACAATAGACTCCTATTGGTCGAAATATTTTCCGGTGGGCCAGAAGCTCTAGGAAGAGAGCTTTGCTCAGCTTTTAACCACAGCAGAGGAAATTCACCTGAAATCATATTATTAAATTAAATTAAATAGTACAAAGGATTACACCATTATTTTTCTCAAAAGCATTAGATAAAATACTTGACTAACAATTTTTTTCTCTAATGTGTAAAGATAAATGTTGGAGGCTCTTGATTCTTGCTTCCTTAGCTAAAGTATCCGCCGCGCAGTTGTATTTTCCGTTAATATATCTAACCTTGGCTTGAGGAAGAGAATCCAGATTCGCTTCAACCTCTTTTATTGTGTTTTCAGCTTCCCAAGATATTTCTTTACACTTCTTGTTAATGAAATCGGTAATACTTTTGCAATATGTGACAACTGAAACACTAGATAGAATATTATTTTATAACCAAGATGTAGCTTTAAGCATTGCCTTTGCTTCTGCATGAACTGCTGTCATTGCTTTATCTGAGTCTGCTTTGATATGCATGAATTCCTCTTGGTCCACTGAATACAAGATAAAGGCAAAACCCATTGATAGATCTTCTTTCATGAAAGCCGCATCTATAAAGATTATCCAATCCGTGTTTAATGAAGTCCAATTTGGAGTTGATACTACTCAATTTCTAGCTGAAGTTTTTCTCGTGATTGATATTGAAGCTGTTGATTGTAAATATTTGTTTATCATCTCTATCAGCATTGTCGGGTTAGGATCCTTTCCTTCAAAGACAACTGAGCATATGTGTTTCCACATAAACCAGAGAACAATAGCAATTTTTTCTGAAATTTGAGTATAGTTCGGCTCTTCTATCCAGTTTTTGACCCAATTGCATATTGAGTCAGAAAAAAGTGGGTTGTTAATAAAGATTAAAGAAACCCCAAACCAAACGGCTCTCACAAAAGGGCAAAATTTGAATAAATGTTGTTCGTTTTCTTGAACTTGAGCGTTACACATCTGACAGTCCGCATAAATATTGTTCATATGAGCTGCAGGTCTACTTGAAGTTGGTAGAGCCTTCTGCACTAATTTCCAAACGAATAATTTAATTCTTGGAACTGTTTTAATTTTCCATAATTTCTTCGATGGGAAATCAACTATAGTGTCAATTTCTTGATCCTGGTTGTTGAGAAAATTATAGATATTTTTCACTGAAAATGCTCCTGAACAATGGTGCCTCCACTTCATTTTATCTTTCTCTACGCTTTGAGTTGAGATTGCAAGGATATTTTCTTTAATAGCACGATTGAAATATTCATCTAATTTTTTTATATCCCAACTGTTATCATGAGTGATAAG
This sequence comes from Papaver atlanticum, assembly GCA_023531105.1. Lineage (NCBI taxonomy): Eukaryota > Viridiplantae > Streptophyta > Magnoliopsida > Ranunculales > Papaveraceae > Papaver > Papaver atlanticum. Next base: position 800,502 of record JAJJMB010001710.1, read on the forward strand.
CTCTTTTACCATTTTTGGAACTTGGTATCCTCTATCCGACGGTTTTTGAACTATATTTTCATTTGGAATCCATCTATCTTCCCAAATTTTTGCTGACTCCCCATTTTTAACTTGCCACGCGAAGTTACCCTGTATAAGATTCAGACCTTTTTGGATACTAGTCCAAATCCAGGAAAGATTAGAAGATCTAGAATTTTCTAGCGGATTTGTGTTTGGAAAGTATTTTACTATTAGAAGTTTAACCCATAATTGATCTGGTTCAGAGATTAGTCTGCTGGCCAGTTTGGTTAGAAGGGCTAAATTGAACTGATGAGGGGTTTTAATGCCTAAACCCCCTTTGAATATGGGTTTGCAGATACCAGCCCAATCTTTCATAAAGCCTCCTTGTATTTTCACCCCCATCTTTGTTCCACCAAAAATTTCTTTGTATTCTGTCTAATTGATCTAGAGTTTCTTTTGGCAAGGCTAATACTTGCATTTAGTAGGTAGTATAAGCTTGAAGAACGGATTTTTTCAGCACCGTCCGCCCTGTCTGTGAGAGTAGTTTCGATTTCCAGCCTTTAAGAGTTGAATAGTACCTCTGAAGAAGAGGTTCAAAATTCTCTTTCCTATTCTTATCAAAGAATAGAGGTGTCCCCAAATACCTTTCATTTTTGGTCATCAGCTGAACTTTTAAGATTTTCGCAATTATTTTTACATGTCTCGGGTGAATGCGGCGGCTAAAACATATTCCTTATTTTTGAAGATTAACCATTTGCCCCGTTATTTCTCCAAAAGAGGATAAAATGTCTAATAAATTTTTCCTCCTACACTAGTCCAAAATCAGGTTTTTAGGACACTTGATGTTCGCGGAAAATGACAGTTCCCGTAAGTCGTTAAATGTTTTACAGTTGGGATTCGTCGAAAAAATTGTATCTCATATCTTACTCTAAAAATCTGTCATTTTTTTGGTTTCTATTTACCCCCGCTTCTTTAAGTTCCACCCCAGCAGATAAAAAATTATAATAAAACCAATTAAATTTTACAATTTATTTTAGTTCTATGGCCAACTCAAAAGTCCCCACTCTTAAAACCTAGAAACTACTCGAAAGACTGGAAACAGATTGAGAAGACAACCGTCTCCGGGTTCTCCTCCGTCGTGGGTTTATCAAAGATGAAACCTTTCTCTGCTTAATTTTCATTGTCGTTATCTCATATCATTAAACATATGGAAGCGAAGAAACCGTGGACAGATTGAGACTCGAAATCAGTAGGGATTTTTGTGATTTTGATCGATATAATCATCTGATTCGTCTTACTCTTTATGAAATTCTAATTAGATTGGGGGTTTTCTTATATGAGATTTTTCTTCTACTATAAATGATTCGAATTTGATTTAATCATCTGTTGCTGGTATGAAATTTAGGGTTTTTAGTATTTTGGGTTTAACATTTATAAGTAGATGAAACCCCCAAAATCAAGACCTTGGTGGGATAACCCTTCTTCTGATTTTGATTTTTTTGAAAATTTGTTGATTTGAAATGGTGATGAGATCCCTAAATCCATAATCTTCATATACAGATGAACCCTTGCGTTCACTTCCTATTCTTTCCTATCGAGCGACCTCTACTTCTGTTATATATTGAACTTCTGAAAAAGATGTTTTAGCATTCGGAATAGCATGGCTCTTTCTTAACTACCTAGTTTTTGTAGCTCTATGATTCATTTATGACAAGCAAATACAATAGATGAAGCCTGGGGGAGTTCATTGCTCAGTGTTTTGACTGTTGAGTGGCTAATCTATGTCTTTTGATTGAGATACTTAATTGGTGAATGGTTTTAGGATCTTATTTTGTTGTTGATTTACTTTTTCTTTTCTTTTTTCCTATCCTAGCTGTCAATAGGATGATTTGAAGATTGGGTTTTCCGATTTTGTATGTTTCACATTCAATTTTCTTTTAGGGTTTGTAAAATTCCTAACATAGGTTTACTGATTGACTCATAATAGGTTACCAATTCGCTGTCTGTTTTGTTGTTTCTTACCAACAAAATTCAAGCAGAAGACGATTTGCATCCATATGTTTCCCTTCTAATTTTAGGAACGGAAAATTCTCAGCAGCGCAAATTTCTACAGGAGGGACTTGTCTTTATTTCTTTTCTAGCAGTCAGTTTTGTTTTTGGTTTTTGTTGATTAGGTATCAGTGCAGTCTTTTTTTTGTTTCACCTTTGTTTTGCTGCGCATCCAGCCTCAAACCTGGGTGCTCGACATGCGGTGGCAACAAGAGTTGAAATTCCTTTAAAAACTTATGTTGGATTTTGGGTTTTTCAAGTTTCTGTTCACAACTTTTTATTTTTTTTTAAACCCTCTACCATGTTAATTGAGCGTATTTCCAAGTTATTGTCTTCAGAGGATTACTAACTTGCCTCATTGCTTTATGTATCATTTTCTTGGAGGACTGCAGTTTCTAGCACATGCTTACTTTGGTGAACACTGGCAATGCAAGGTAAACTGAACTATGGCCAAATTTATTCATCCATTGTCTGTGACTTATATCGTTTCAGAACCTATGAGACTTATATAATTCCTTATGCATGTATCTGTGCAGTCTACTTACAATATACTTGAAGCCGCCATAAAAAAGGTTTTGATGAAAGCAAACAAATCATGGAAATATAAAAAGATCATCCTTAATGTAATCAGTGATGAAGCTCTAAGAAACGGAACTGTTGTTGAGTTGATAAATAATGCGTCTGAAGGAATAAATAAATAAAAAGACTGGCCTGACTTTTTAAATATATATATATATATCCAAGAAATTTCAAGAAGGTAGGTAAACAGGGAAGGTTGCAAGGTTCAATTTAAAGATACATAGCACTGGTAGAAAAGGCATTCCAAGAGTGGAACATAAGATGGTACTAATGTATCTTATTACTTGTTTTCTAATTGTATTGATCGATGTGTTAGTATTGAATGAAATTACTTCCCATTATTCGTTGTAAACTAGCTTGTAATATGAAATTACTTGTTTGTAATGTCATCACAACAGAGAAAGGAGAGCCCAAATGGTGAGGTGGACAGACCTGTATTTTATATGGCTACACATGTCTATAAGAATATCCCGGATGATCCGTTACATCCCAAACATGTTTCACCAAAAAAGCTAGTAAGTTTTGTTGATTTCTTGAGCTTCATGTATATTAATTGGTCATTTTTTTTTTTTTAACTTACCAATGATATTCTATCATTAAGTAAGAAGAGGTTAGGTAAATATTTGAACTTGATCCTAACTCGTCCATAATAAGCATTTGGATTCTGATGTTAGTTTCATCGGTTGGTGGAAGTGAAATTTACCATTATATTGTATCTTCACAAGCATATTTGGACTCTGATGCCTTTTCTACTATCTCGTTTTACAGAAATTAATGTCTTTGAATGTGATGGAAAGGGCTATGTACGTGGGATGGGTGGCGAGGTATCGAAGACAGAAATACTTGCTTCTATAGCTACTAGGGAACAATTAGGTATTGAGAAATTGAAAAGTCAATGTCTTCAAACTCAACTAAATACTTTAGAGGCAAGATTTAATGTTTTTTAGGAAGGAAGACAGGGTAACAATACTGCTCAACCCTCCGCTGCTGCTCCACATCAGGTATGGCATGGTTGTTATTATTGTTCTTACGTGGTGACATTTTACTAAGTAGCATATATGATATACAAACTTGACCTTTTATTTACATTCTTTTCAAAGCATCATGTCTGTTTGTTGATACACCTAAAAAACTCCGTACTGTTTTATGGATTTTACATTCCTATTTAGACTAGTATCCTGGATTTGTATAGATTTGTATAATTTGTGTAAGTTTCTCCCTGTGTAATAATGTTGGTCCCATACTGCTGGTGGACAGAATCAAGTAACTGAACCCATCTTTTGAGAAATTTAAAGAAATTATCGAGATGCAACACTTGGAGATGTTGATCCCGGTGAAACGATTGAATGGCCAAAGCAATATGCGACTCGTGCCCTTGAATGTTAAATCACACTTTATTCTTTCTTTTTTCCTTTTCTTTGTTGTTCTGAACATGAAGTAGCTTTTTTTGTTAATTTAGAGATGTTTGGGTTTTTAATTTGTATACTGAATTCAAAGTTAATTTTAATAGAATGGGATGCATTTGCTTACAAAACTCATATGTTGGCTTGTCTGTAGTATTGATCTGAAAACAAAACGAAAAAAGAAATAAAAAAAAAGGGAAAAAATAAGTTCTTATTGACTGAATCAAATTCGGCTGAATCTGTGATTATAGAATTTCGACAATCCTCATCAGTCGGTAATTTTGTACAGAAAAAAATTGTTGTCAATTTTGGACAAATACAAACCGTCCTATTATAAATAGTACACCTAAAATATGACCGACTTTAGGACTGATGGTATTAGTCTTATAACTCGATTTTTGACAGTTTTGATCTGTCCTAAATTCCGAGTTTTGGACTAGTGCTAAATCTGCTATTGTGAATAGAAAACAGTCATCGGCAAAGAACAGGTGGGAGATATTCGGAGCGTCTTTATTGATTTTCATCCTTGATAACTTTTTTTCCGCAATAGCTTTCTCTAATAGTCTGGATAGAATTTCCAAGCAGATTAGAAAAAGATAATGGTACAAAGGATCTCCTTGTCTTAATCCTCTAGAATTTTTGAAAGTCGTACCTGGTGAACCATTAAGGAGGATTGAAAAGGACGTGGTTGAAATGCATTGCATGATTAGATTTACCGAAGAGGAGGTAAAACCAAAAGATAAAAGAGCTTTATTAATGAATCCCCACTCCACTCTATCGAACGCTTTAGAAAGATCCAGTTTAAGAGCAAGGTAAACCTTTTTGGCTTTTGAAATTCGCATTGAGTGAAGGAGCTCGTGGGCTATGATAATGTTATCCGTAATTTGTCTACCTGGAAGAAAGGCTGATTGGTTAGGGGATATAATTTGTTTAGGATAGGTTTTAGCCTATTAGCTAAAATCTTAGAGATTATCTTGTAGGTAGTATTGCTTAAACTTATGGGCCTAAAATCTGTTGGGGTCTGAGGAGTGGAAATTTTTTGGATTAAAGTGATAAAAGATGATTGAAATCAGGGTTTAATATTCCTGTTTTAAAGAAATCTTGAAGTGCGAAAGTAATATCATTACCCAAAATGTCCCAGTTCGCTTTAAGAAAGCCTGGTTGGAAACCGTCCGGGCCCGGAGCTCCCCATTGATTCATATTAGAAATGGTAGCCCGAATTTCTTCCTTTGAAGGAATTTCACAGAGAGGAATTTTCTTCTTAGAGATGCAAGGATCAATTATGTTTGAGATTCCAATATCATAATTGCTCATTTGAGAAGTACTAATCTGAGATAAATGATTGACAAGAAGGGAGTAGATTTGGTCTCTATCAGGTAACCATAGGCCCGATGGCTCCCTAAGAGAATTGATTGAATTGATCCTTTTCCTATTTGAAGCGGTCGCATGGAAATATTCAGTGTTTTGATCATATTCACTAAAGAATTTATCCCTCGAAAGCTGGTAATAGTAATCATTTTTTATTTTGTATCATTTTCCTAGTTCAACTTGAAGCTTTTTTAATTTTTCTATGTTTGATGAGAAATTACCAGCTCTATGAATACGCTCTATTTTATTGTTTATAGTTTTTATATTCTTGTGAATATTTCCAAAAACCTCAGAGTTCCAGTGAGCTAAATCCGAAGAAAGTAGTTTAAGGTTCGAATGTAGATCAATATTGGAATGTCTATCCGAGTGGAGTCTCCAAGACGCCGAAACTACTGAAGATAATGTTGGGTGAGATAACCAAGATCTAGTACACCTGAATGGCTTTTGTAGTTTCTTTTTTTTCAGGGTTAGAATCTAAAAAGATAGGGGTGTGATCTGAACCTACTCTAGGTAAGTGAAGTACCTTTGTGTCTGGGAATATCTGTATCCATTGGTATGAGATCAGAGCTCTGTCAATTCTTTCGCAGATATTTGCTTCTCCCTGTCTGTTGTTTGACTATGTAAAAGAAGCTCCTTCATATCCCTCATCTTGTAGACCCATAGTCAATAGTTTGAACAATAAAAGACTTGCTATTCGAAGACGCTTTATTGTCTCCTTGTTTTTCTTCCGGGTCGAAAATGACATTTAGATCCCCAATCAATAACCAGGGACTATTAAACTGTAGAGAAAATTCTGCAATATATGTCCATTGTTCGATCTTATCATCAACCTGTATTGCTCCATTAACACAAGAAATCAAAATCTTCTTATCCCCTAGAGTTACTTCAAAATGGCACACATTAAATTTTGACTTTATTAATTTCATTTCTACATTGTTGTACCAAGAAATGGCTAACCCTTTGGCGTTTCCCACAGAAGGAACAATAAACCAATCATGAAAACGAGATTGTTTTAAAAACATTTCCATTCGAGACAAAAGCGCTTTTGTCTCGTCCAAGAAAACTATGTCTGGTTTGTAAAATTGACAAAGATAGCTGAGATGATCCCTAGTTAATGGCTTTCCTATACCTTGAACATTCCAAGAAAGGATTTTCATAATGAAAAGAGAAATAGAAACTATTGAGATTAAGAGGGGTAAAAACCCTGAATTTATAAACTTAAAGAGAGTAAATTGACTGATGCAGAGCTGAACAATGATAGGGAAGGTAAAGAAAATGATGGAAGCACAAAAAGTATTTAGTCTGGAAAGGAGGAACATTAATAAAGAAAAACACAAAGGCTTGCAAGGATAAAAGACTTCACAAAAAAATTGGAAAGAGATTTATAATTTCAAAAAGAAGTATCCTGACTCAACTCCACTAGAACCACAATGACTAAAACCCTCAAACTACCCCTTGTGACTTGCAGAGAAGAAGTATAGATTTGAAGCAGTGTTTAACAAATAAACTGCGGACACTAAAAAACAACAAATAGCAAAACAACCAAAACAAGAAAGAGCTCACAGTCTCTAATAGCATTATACACCACAAGTTCAAAAAGAAAATGATCTATTGCAATTTTTGGGTGTGAAATAAGATTAACTCAGCGTGGTTTGTGTCACCACAATCTCCTGGGGCAAATTTCATTACCAGCTGCACTTGAGGTAGTATTCTTGTTCTTGAACCATAGTTTGAAAGAATCTGGTTGTCGTTGAAAGTTCCAAAACTATATCATCTCGCTCCAAAACTTTATCATCTCTGAATTCTGACACTCCGAACTCTTAATGAAGTCACCAACTTCAGCTTGAAGAGCTTTTGCTTGTTGATGAGAAGTATCAAATGGAAATCACATTACTAATATATGTTCAAGCAAACCACTGTAGCCACCCAAATGAAAGGACAGTCATGAAGTTCAAAAGTTCACCCCATTAATTAAATCCAATACAGAATTAATAAAACCAGAAAAGACGATTAGCTGCCGAAAACTTATTCTAGAATTGGTTGTGATTTATAAAAACCAATTGAAAATAAGAGTACTCAGAATCTTATTAGAGAGACACATTAACTTGGGTTAAAAAGATATATGGAAGGATTTCTACCAAATGAGAAGATGCAAGAAAGATCGGATTTTCCCCAATTCTTAAAAAATAGCCCTAATAAACTCTCCAAACAAAGAATAAACCAATTTATGCTACTCAAGTTCAAATTTATATTTGATAAAGGAATACTGACAGAAAAACAATCCCTGAACTTTCCAAGAAAATATAATGAAAGACCAACAGTTGAGGCAATAAGAGAGACAAATGGAAAAAAAATCCACGACACAGCTTGACAAACTGTCTACAAAACTCAAGTTCAGGGATATAAGAGAAGGAGGATGTTTACAACATCACCATGCCCAACAGCAGGCATGGTGATACAAAAGCACAACCAAAGCTATAACATGAGAATGCTTTTGAGAAAAAGGAATTTTAACTTTAATTTTAAAAAAGAGGGGCATGAACCAGAGAAGCATAACTCACAGCAACAAAACCATAATCTCAGAGATTAATAGGGTAAAAATTAGGGATTGAGGATATTCACAATAATTCACCAATGGAGAAAACAGTACAATGGACTTGAGACTATGATAGAAGTGATGTATAGGAAAGATAATACTAGGAATTAGGTATGGTTTTCATAATAAATCACAGACAAAGATGTAAAATTAGGTTGAAACAATCACCAAAATCCAAATAGAATAGACAACTAATCAAGCAATCAGGTTCAATTAAGGGGTGAACTTAAAAATAAGAACTTAAACCCAAGTCCAAATATTACCTGGATTCTCCATCAAGAGACTTTACTTTCCCAAACAGAAACCGCACATAAGAATATTTTTGGAGATGATACAGAGATCCATTAAAACAACCACCTCAACTATCCTTAAGTTAAAACCCTCACCCATCTGCAATAGATCTAAGAACTTAAGTGTAAATTAGCCATCATAGACCATGAACGGGGATTAGCCGCTCATGGATGGAGAGAATTAGTGATTTAGGTTGAAAAATAGAAGAAAAATCTGGTTTTTCTAGGGTTAGTGACGAGATTAAAAGAAGATTATAGGAGTTTTTTTCTCTAAATCATGGAAGAGTCAAGAAATTTAGGGTTGTAAAAATGAATCGGAGGGGAAAGAGTTGACCCGTTTTCTCACCCGATTTCCATAGTTTTTTTATCAACAACGAGTTCCCCTATATCAATTTTGATGACTAGAAGTTAATTAATAGTCAAAGTTCTGTATCCATGATACATGTTACGTGCAAATGAAGACAGAAATAAAATAAAAAATAGAACATAGCTAGTGGGTGGATAAAAGAAATTTGTTTCTTTTTCTTTCGTCTTGTTTAAGCCGGCGACTTCCATGATATGCCAACTGATTCACGATTTCATCTTCACGACTGTTTATAGACAGTGACTAGAGATATGTGCATGATAACATATTATGAACTAGAAAATAGAGAAGGAGACACAAAGTAGAGGGAAGAGAAGAAAAAGAAATTCTATTAATCAGTGTGTGTGGGTGCAAAATACCGCACACTCATTAGGTATGTGAAAGAATCTCTCGTATCAGGCGAACACGAACGCATACAACATATCCAAGATGACGAGCCAGATGACGTCACCGAGTCATAACAAAAGTGTGAAGAGCTACGCGGCAGTAAAGAATCCGTGCGGCAATGATAAAGTCCAAGCGACATTGACGCGCACCAGATCCGAAAATAGGGGCTTTATTAGCTGTCCTCCACTATGTAAACTCCTATATAAGGAGCCAAATGCCTTTGTAGAAAGGAGAGATCTTTTTGGTGAGCTTAGATAAGATATTTAGGAGAGATAAAGTTATTTGCTTCCCAAGTTAGGGCTTCAACTCATATATTTTGTATTTGATCTATCTTTTAATGAAATGATTTAGAGTTCTTCCCATGATATCTTGAATAGAGTTCATAGATTCTAACAGGGTGTGGTTGTAGGATTTCCTACAACTACATTTTGGCGCTAGAATACAGTTTGGAGGAATAAGACTGTGGAGTTCTGGAATAGTTATTGATTTTCTTTTCAAGCAAAAATTTGCTACTATTTTCACAGAACTTTGAGAGTTTTAGAAATTTAGATCTGTAAAACGCAACCAAAAAATTTCGTCTCAGAAAAGTAGTTTTCATTAATAACATTTTCGATTCTGTGAAGAGTACTTTTTTCTCTTTCAAGAAAAGATATTGTTTCAGGGAAAACAGATGGTTCGCAGGAAGAAGAAGAAGTGAAACTGCTGAATCATCAAGGATGGGAGAAAGGAACAATCAAGGAACGCAAGTACAATCTCAGATCCAACACATACAGGAGGAGAATAACACCCGCAACTATGATGACGTAAGCGTTCATACTACGGATACAGATACGGTGGAAGAAAACAAGCAAAGAACTGGAGAGGAAGGACCAGTAGGAGGAAGCGAAGAGAACATGACAATAGCACAGCTCCGACAAATATTAATCGAAGAAAGGAGGAGAGTAGAAGAAGAATGCGCGAACTTAACGCGTCATAATGATGAGCTAAGAGAAGAGAATATCAGGTTACAAGAGCAGAGGTCACGAACCACATCAAGAGCAACACGTGCAAGCTCAAGATCAAGAACAAGCAGGAGCACGTCAAGGTGTAGTAGATCAAGCCGTAGGGATACTAGACAAGAACATCTTTTAAATAACAATACATTGTTGAGAATTTTCAGGTAGGCGATAATATACAGGAGGAGCGCGGTCATAATCGCATAGATCAACAACCAGTCGATGATCGATATGCGCAAAGAGGCGAATATTATCGCACACAATAAAATCATAGAGGAAACCGACACGAACAACAAGGCGAGCATCAGCGCACATATTATGATCAAGAAGACGAAGCTGATAAAGAGTAGGGGAGGATGATATTACACAGTAGAGAAATGCTGAGATATCAACGCGATCGCGCAGATGAAAATGAAAGACATAATGACGCACAAATCAATGCAATAAATGAAAGGGATGGACGAAGTAGAAGAAGAGAAGAGGCAGAAGAACGAGAACTACAAGAGGCGATGCGTCAAAATAGGCATGACAACAGACTAAGGCAAGCAAGGTTGAAAAGACCTATGCAGCAAGATGCAGATCAAACCATGAATGAAGAAATCTTAAGAGAATTAGCAGAAGTAAGAGCGATGATGACAGCACGGAGATATGGAGGTAGGCGACAATTCGATAAAGCAATAGAAGAACCAGGAAAAACACCATTCGCAAGGCAGATACAAATGGCAGGAGTACCAACTAAATGCACTTTACCTGTATTTACTAATATTTTTTATTGAACCACATGTGCAGTGCAGCATATAAAGGCGTACAACAGATCTCTGTTACAATGGGAGGATAATGATTCAGTATTATGCAAATATTTTCCCGCCAGTCTAACAGGGGAAGCTTTACAATGGTTTGAGGGATTTCCAATGGGAACAATCACATCATTCAATCATCTACAAAGCATATTCTTAGGAGCATACATCAGTAACAACATGTTACGACAAGGGATAGAGAAGGTATTCATCTTACGAAGAAGGATCAATGAGGGCTTGCGCAACTTAACCACGCATTGGAGAACCATGTGTAGTGAAATGGACGGAAGAGTAGATGAGAGGAATCTCATACTAGCTTTCATTAACGCACTTTTTCCAACAGATTTGTTGTATACTCAGATATTCAGGATAAAAGATACCATAACAATGACAGAGCTGCGCGAGTACCAAGAAGAGTACATCGCTCTCAAAGAAAAGCAAAGAGAAATGGAATCTTATCCAGTTGCGGTCACAAACGCAAAAGAAGGAAATGCAAGCCTGCTTCCAAATACAACAAATGCAGTTTGAAGCACATCCCAAGGGAGTCAAGAAAAGATGGTGATGGAAGATAAGCAAAAGCAAGTAGTCATGAGCAGTAGAGATCAAGAAATGTATGAAAGAGAATATAGACAAAGACAATATAATAACAATATAGGTAATAACAAGATTCAAATGCTTGATAACCAAGCATAAGGTTATAGAGGGCAAAAGCGATACTATAATCAAGGCCCAAAAGGAAATAAAACAGTTTGGGAAGAAATAAAAATGTCGCGTCTAAATACCGCAATAGACAAAATCTGGGAGGCGGTAATCTTAATGGAAGACATACCAGAACCACCAAATATGGGTCACGAACCACCACCAGGAAGAAGAAGCAGAGAATTTTGCGCTTATCATCGCTTTCACGGTCACACCACCAGTAACTGTCGAAATGTGCAAAAAATTATACTCAGAATGATCGATCAAGGGAAATTAAACCACTTTCTAGTCGCACAACAACAGAATCTACCCCCACCACCAGAAGGGAAGGCACCAGGAGTGGAAGCAGGAAAGAAGAAATATTTGATTGAAGTAGGAGCGAACGCAAAGAATTTATACTATAACTCAATAATACACTCATTCAGAAGCATAGAAGACTTCCACGACAATGTCCTAAGTCGATTTTATGCAACAGACAATGATGGGAAAGAGATACTCAACTTAGCAAAGATATCACCATTGAAAGATTAGCAGAGGCAACCCATCTCCTTCAATGCATAAGAAGTACCAGGAGGCGGAGAGTTGTACGAAAGCCCATTAGTTGTCAAACTGGAGATTAACCCAAAAGCAAGGACTGAAGAACAAGAAGAAGATAATGACGCAGACGCATGGGAAATAAACAGGATATTGATAGATCCCGGCAGCTCAGTTGATATATTGTTTTACCATACTTACAAGACTATGGGCGGCAGAGATGATGACCTCATCCCTTCGACTTACAAGATTTATGGTTTCAATGGATCAGCCAATAAGCCGAAAGGAGAAATAACAATGCGAATCCCTCTCAAGACCATAACCATAGAAATAGTATTCTGCGTGGTTGATGTAGAGTCTCCATACAATGCCTTGATAGGAAGGCCATGGTTACACAACATTCTAGGAGTGGATTCAACTTTTCATCAATGCATCAAATTTTCCTTACCTCAAGGCGTCGGAGTAATAAGAGGGGACACAAACGAGGTAAAAACCTGCAATGAGATTGATGTCGACAAAAGTGAAGAATGCGCGAATAAGAGAAGAGATTGGAAAAAGGAGATACAAGGAGGCAAGCGAAGTGAAAGATTAATGGTTGATGTTGTGAACAAGGGCGTAGAAATAAACAAGACTTCTGCTAAGGCGACAACCTCCGCACAAGAAAATGAACATAACAAGTGCGTCAAAAATAACGAATTCCAGATAAGAGAGCTAGTATTGAGACAAGAACCGCCCTACCATAAAAATGAGAAAGGAATATTGAAGAACGCATGGGATGGACCATACATCGTTAAGAAAGTTATTGGAAATGGAATATATGAGTTGATGGGTGATAAAGGACAGAATGAAGGAGGACATCTTAACCAACCTTGGAACAAAGTATATTTTAAGAAGTATGGTCCATGCGGCAATCATAATACAACAGAAAAAATAGTCCGTATGCGAACTTAATGAAGAACAAAGGTTGAAGGAAGCAAGCAGGTCATCTTAGATTGGGTTTTTTTACAAAAAGTAGTTATTATGTAGGCGAATAAATAAAGAAAGAAGACATCAGAATTATACTAATCAAGCGTATGAATGAAAATGAAAAATTCTTCTTCTTTATATATATTAAACATTTCATAAAAGATACAAACACAAAAAAGGGAAAAAATAAGACCTTAATAGAAGGCAAAAGAAGTTAAAACCTCTAACTAGAGAGGCTAGGCATCCAATTGTGGGTGGCGTGCACCCTAGTTCGCTTAACAGCAAGAGGCAATAATAATACCTAACACGCGTCATAATTGGGGAAAACCTAGTTAGCATGGCTCGGGCGAAAGCTACACCGACACTGGAACCTGAGTCATTGAGATTTGGGGTGAATTGAAATCCTATCCAGCAGAGACGCCTTAGTCGAAAGATTAAGGTAAGAAGTTCTCTCCTAAGGAGTGTAGAAACTCGATCAGGGCGCCGGGGTACACGGTTGAGTCAAGAGTGCCTGGGGCGTACCTGGTTATTCTTGGCAAGTCCTGACTATGATACACTCGGTCCTCAACAAACCCCACTTAGGGTGTGGTCTCGTAACCATAAGCCATATCGGCGGAGGGATAAGAGGCAACGAACACAACTGATTGGTGGTATGACTTGATGGGAATAGCCCACCCTAACCCGGTAGGGGTAAGCTTCCTTGAAGGGACAGTCAGGGCGAATATAGGGACGACACCCTCTATTAGGGAGCTGAATTATGTCAAAAGACGTTAATATCATGGGGCTATGACTCAAAGGAGAGTATAGGCCTGTCGTATTGGCGCATCAATGTATCATGCAGAGGCAATAATACGAAAGATGATAAGTCAAAATCAATGGGTCATTGCATGAAAGTGTAAAGACCGCCTGCGATTTCGCCGCATGACCATAAATAATACCCAGAGGCAAAATAAGACCTCTAATTAGGGAGGAAAAATAAAACCACATGAGAAACACAAACAGATCTATAAAAATGTAACTAACATTATTTTGCAGGACAGAAGTTCAAAGAATAGAGCGCACAACATAAGGGAAAAGAGAACGCAACAAAAAAGTAAAGATTAGCGCACATACACAAAAATAACGATAATACATAAAGGAATAGAATAACGCATAGACGCGAAAATAATGGTGCAAAAGTAGCCGAGGCAGAAAAATAAGTCAAATCAAGAGGTAAAATAAAGGAGAAGATATGCAGGTACGGTACTAAACTAATAATATTGAAGATACCTGCGAACATTAACGCACAAATGCATAACTCAATCATCTTGTAACGGCTAACAGAGGCAAGAATGGGAATTCAAATATATAAAGGAATGTTATCCGCCCCTATATGATAGACTTACGCACATGTTATACACTATTGTCACTGGATAGATGCTTTGCTTTCGAGTAATAACAAATTGCAGGATTAAGATACGTAAGAGTAAAGGTAGAAAAAAAAAATACATTGAAGAAAAAGAATGTACATTGAAGAAAGAATCTCAAAAGATTGGAAACAACCAGCGTACGAAAGATGAAGAAGGGGAACATAATACAAAGAGTAGATGAAGACTTTACAAGCAGAGAAAAAGAAAGAAAAGCGAAAAGGGTCTTCAGAAGCTGCGACTATTTCCCACCCAAATCACCTCAGCATCTTCAGAAGAGTGCTCTTCTGATTCTTCCTCATCTTTCGAGTCATTGTCCTCTTCGTCAGTCTCTTCATATTCCTCGTATTCAGCTTCACTATCAGATATCTCAATGTCCTCCTCATTTGGAGAAACTTCAGAAGGCGTGAAATCTGGTAGAGGAATGTTATATGCAGCACAGATCTCCTCTGCGTTCTTCTTAACACATGAGTTACGGAGGCGAATAGCATCCTTATTCAGATTGGAGAAAGAGACTATCAACTTTTTCTTCAGTCTGCGGTACTTAGAATCCCTGGCAGAAAGCCTCAGTTTCAGCTCCTCAATTTCCTTGAGATGATTCTTCTCGGTTTCTATAAAGAGGGACAGGAGTATTAATGACGCACAAGAGAATAATTCAAAGTATAGTATAAAGAGGAAATAATTAAAGAAGAATTATAGACAACTTTCTTTTCCAGAAATAATAGCCATAACCACTTCAGCGTGATCAGATTCTAAACTAACATTTGTAACTAAACCAGTCATAGCATTGTCAATAACCCTAGCATCCCATTCAAACTCATCGTCATTCCCAGTGAGCAGAAGAGAACGAATCATATTCTCATGAATAACCAAAGCGTTCTTTTCACTTATAGCTTGATCTCTCTCTATTTGGACTTGGAGTTTGACCTCATGAAACTCCTTTAAAGCTTGTGCACCCTTAAGAATTGCATTATCCTTTTTAGTAATGAGTGCGTTAATTCTCGCCTCTAATCTCTTAATCTCATCCTTATTATCATGTTGGCGGCGTTTAAAACCGTTATTTACAGATAACATATTCCTATGTTCACATCTAAGAATTTCGTATTTCAACTTGAGTTCCTCCATATTAAGAGTCCTTAAATTTTCATTTGAGGTGCTATTCAAGGAAGCATTAAGATGCTCTAGAAGAATTTCATCCTCAACAGGACAATTAATTGCCTCGTCAGTTAAGTTTTAGATTTCTGCAGATACAAACAATTAAAGGAGGGCGGGAATAACACAAAGATGTTAGAGTGAAAAGGAGAATGAAATACATACCGATTAGTTGATTGTTCCTATTACGAAGCTCTTCCGCGTGCCTAGAGATAGAACAATAATCACCTTTGAGCTTAAGATTCTCAGCTTCCAGAGCATGAACCTTTCTTTGAAGATCACTAGTGACCGCATAAGACATACGGGCACTCTGCATCAACACAAAATAAGCGGTAAAATAATTAAACAACGCGAAATCATGATGAAAATTGACGCATAAGAAGGAAACTTACCTATGACCAAAGAGAGAATTGAAAGCCAGGAGATAAAGCAGAAGCAACACCACGAAGAGAATCGTGGCTTAAGGAAGGAGCGTCACATATCTTAACAATCGCATCGCATGTGCGACCAGACGCGGTGTTATCAACACATGATAGTGAGTCAGAGAAGATGCTAGATAAATCATCCATTGAATATGTGGACGCGGAATTATCAGGAGGAAGCAGAGTGTCATCATACGAGCAAGAATTTAAAGGAATTGGAGAAGCTGGTTTCCGCTTCTTGGAAGAATTCTGAGCAATAGACTTGGAAACGGTTTTCTTAACCTTACCCTTAGAAGGAGAAGCACCATTGTTAGAACCCTCAGCGTCTCCAGTCTCCACATACACGCACAATTAGAGATAAGAAACAGAGGCAACAATATTGTTAAATTTACAAGAAAGTATTTCTTACTTCATTAGTGCGCGTATCTGACGCCTTGGACGCATTTTTCTTAGCCTTCTTTTTCTGATGCACGATCTGAGGTCAAAGGAGATAATAAGAGAAAAGAAAAGTAAAAGAAAAGAAATAAACAGAAAGAAAAGGTTAAAAGCAGCATACCACATCTTTTTCCTCTGGCCAGTTAAATTCCCAAGGCTTGCAAGCGACAAACTTCTCAGGAAGAGGAAGAGTTGACCCATCATCATCCTAACCCGTAATATAAGGGCCTTCAAGAATAATAGGATATTCCACCCAGTGAACATCCTTTGAGTGACGCGCAGAATCATTGGAAGTATTGTGAAAGTCAACGTCCCGCATGATCTTTCCACTCTCTGCGAAGCCATCAGCCCTCTTCAAACGAACACCCCAGCGGTATGATTCGTTCTTTACGATGGTAACCGTATAGTGCTTGAAAAAATTCTCCACTGTATATTCTTCGGGAATGATTGGCTTTGTCACATATTTTGGATAAGAAGACCCCAATCCAGCCGCACGACGAGCGTACTCTACCATTATCCTGATGCAATCTCCGCTCAGCTGAAATATACCGCGTGCGAATTTTTCGTGAGAGAGGAGTTCATAAAAAAGAGGAATCTGAGGGTTATAAAGAGGAATGGAAAGACCAGCCATGATCTGTCCAAGCGAAACGATAACTTTTTGATCATCCCATTGGTCAAGAGCAAACCATTCAGGTCCAATTGCGGCAGTGGGGGTAGAATTCTGAGGAACTTTAAGGATAATACCTTAGGTTTAAGCTCTACTTCCAATTTTTTAAACTCTTTGATGTTTTTCCAACCGGGTTGAGGGGCCATTTTAAGAATGGGAATACAGGATGATGAAAATTTAATCAAGATGATCAAACCAATCAAGACTAGACGATTAATATGTTGAGAAACATAGTACGAAGAGGAAGAAAGTAAAGGAAAAGATGTGATAAGAATGACAGAAAAAATAACGATCAATCGATTAAAGTTTCGACAGATGAAGAAGAACAGCCGCAGATGATGAGAGTTACAGAGAAGAAAGAGAAGAAGAGAGAAAGTAAAGAAAGAGAAGAAAAAACGTGTTGGGCTATATAAAGGATCCTTTCCTCTTTTCCCGAGATATTTCGTCTCATAAATGCACTGATTAGAAGCCGATAGGAAGGAGTGGTTATCAGATCCTTTTAAGGACGTGTCAGATAAAAAGTGGACACGTGTAGACTGCCATGCCGAAGTTCCGGAAGGATGTCAGCTGAAGGGAATATGAAAAGATGGGTTAGTGCGGCGAAGTAACAAACTATCGTTTCTCATACTGCTCTTTTTCTCAAAAGAACGATATGAGAAGAGGCAAAATATGGGTGCAAAATACCGCACACTCATTAGGTATGCGAAATAATCTCTATAGTGTCAGGCGAACACGAACGCATACAACATATCCAAGATGACGAGCCAGATGACGTCACCGAGTCATAACAAAAGTGTGAAGAGCTACGCGGCAGTAAAGAATTCGTGCGGCAATGATAAAGTCCAAGCGACATTGACGCGCACTAGATCCGAAAATAGGGGCTTTATTAGCTGTCCTCCACTATGTAAACTCCTACATAAGGAGCCAAATGCCTTTGTACAAGGGAGAGATCTTTTTGGTGAGCTTAGATAAGATATTTAGGAGAGAGAAAGTTATTTGCTTCCCAATTTAGGGTTTCAACTCATATATTTTGTATTTGATCTATCTTTTAATGAAATGATTTAGAGTTTTTCCCATGATATCTTGAATAGAGTTAATAGATTCTAACAAGGTGTGGTTGTAGGATTTCCTGCAACTACAGTGTGTATGTTTACAAAGGTTTGGGACTCTATTTATAGAGTTTACATACATGGTGCCCAAGTGTTTGGATCCCACTAAAGTGGGCATCTACCAAATAAACTTCCGTTTATAACAGAGAAAACTGAGTTTGTCGAATTTTTGGAGCCTCCAATCAAGGCGACTACGGACTAGTTTACCACAATTCGCCCGAATAGGCCAGCGCCTCGCTCAAACACATATTAACCGTAGTAGCTCTAAAATAAAATATCTTATCATCCCGGCTGAAGCATGTCTAACATCATCAGCCGATACTTTAATAGGCCGGTAAGCGGAAGCAGAATGGCTAAGAATCTCTTTAGCTTTATCAGTTGGGATGAATAGTAGATATTTTAAATTTTTAGAGCTTCTTTTTCAACTGTCTACCATCACATCCATCTTCAAAGCTGTACAACTCAAACAACAGTCTTCCAAGCAATGGAACGATTTTTTTTACCGTTTCCCTTAAGTTACATGAGAGGAGAAATCACTTCGAGGGACGGTCCTGCATTTTGCGTGGCCTAATGCAAACTTTTTTTTTGTGGCCCCTTGTTAATGAAAAGGAACTCACTATAACAAAAATGGCATTAACATTGTTAACTATAAAAACATTCTTTGAGCCCTTAACTTGCCATCTGTAGAAAATCAAGAACGTACAAATATACAATAGTACTACGATCAATTTGAATAGAACTAAATGTTTAAAGATATGCACAATGCATAAGTGGACTGTGGATATATGAGTAATGGAAACAAATAACAAGGCATTCCCCCTAATGCTAAATGATCATTGACAATTAGTCGGTAATTAAGTCAGATTTAGTGGGGAGATGATAAAACCATCGGTCATGAAGTGGGCTGTCGGTACAAAAATGAAATTCCATTTTCCCATCTTTTTCGTTTCTTTTCTCTGTGCGTATACTACTCAACCTTTGTGAGGTTGCATCCGAAGTCCAAATACAAGTTTACGAATATTCTAAGATAGCTAAAATGAAAACACAAACACTTACCTAAAAGCCACAACCAAACTAAGTATCGAGGTTATACAAGAATTTCTCAAAACAGTCTAACGGTCTCCGGCCACAACTGGCCAGTGTTTCAAGGGATGCAAAATCTTATACGGTACTAATACTATATAAAAAAAAAGAAATGTGGCCCCCAAAAATTTGTGGCCTCAAGCACGGCTTGGCTTGCTTTAAGGAGGGGGGGGCGGCCCTTGTCACTTCCACGAGACCCGCATTACGGAGAGTCGAGGACTTCCGTGTTGGATATAGTAAGCATTCACCTAAAGATCATTTAAAATGATCATTTCCTGCAATAACCATGGAGCTGAAAGTAAGACCCAGTGCATGCATTTTAAAAAGATAAAGCTTTAGAAAAATAGAACTAAATTTAATTTTAAGCCATTAAACTGGTAAGCTTTGAAAGATGATACTCCAGAGAATTAGAAGACCACTGAGGGCCAGGATTGGTGTAGTACCAAGATGGTTCCCACTGTTTTCCCAAGCGATTCCACCAGTAGAGAAATACCAAGTGAGCAGTGAGAGTCGATACTATCATTAAATTTATATGAGAGGAGATACCATTATGCTCACGTAGTTTCCCTGCCATAGAAAAACACAAGAAAAAACATTAAAGTTAAATTAATCACATAGTTGATAAGATTTGTACCAGATTAGTTGTGAAGCACACGCTAGTATGCTTGTAAATGTTAAAGCTAGTAAGTAACTAGATCAGCAAACAAGGAAGTAAGGAACAAAAAATATAATGATAGTGATAATAAAAGAACGTACCTGATGATTTATTACTATACCAACCATTCCCGGTCATCAAGAACTAGCATGTATGATCAACTGAGAATTTTTAATTTTGTGGTGCAAAAACTGATATTGTAAGTGAAAAGAAGATGGATGATAAGTGGGTATTTATAGACAGAATATTGTACTAGAGTAGTGAAAGAGAAGAGATTAATTAGGTGAGTAGTTAATATCAGCATCTTAATAAGGTTTGTTGGAGTAGGGCTATCTGTTTTCTATTTCCTGCATGACCAGCTAGCAGCGATGAGGTTCATTCATTTCCCTTATTAGCTTAAGCTTAGTGGGAATGGAAGACAGCTGATGCATTCATTTGTGCCCTCCGCTGTCTATTCTACGTGTACAATTTACAGACTACAAAGAGTTGAGAATCTTTCTTTTTTTTCGGATGATTAATTTGTGAATCTAGTAATCCTACAATTCAGTGATTGAGAATTTTCGAACGGTCATGTTCATGCCTTAATTTTCCAACGTACGACGCTGACACACATATTGGGGTAGTCTAAATTAAATTATTGTGAAGACTTTAGTGTGTGGACAACCAAAAAAGAAGATAAGATCGAATCAACCTCAGACACATTTATACATTTCCTACGTATACCGGCTGCTTAAGTACAAGAATGGGATGCATGCATCCAACAAATCGATGCAAAGACAAAACAGACATGATCATACTCGTTTGTAAAAAAAATCAAATCGAAAGAATATGCCTGTTTCAATGAAGTAGGGAACAGACATGTTTAACCGTATGATTTCCTTAACATCTATCGTCAGTCAAGTCCACAGGCTTATGGGACGGTATTTTGTTATATTTTACTCCCTATTATAGGGCCTCAGTTGTCACTCAGTCAGTGGCGGAGCCAGAAAAAAAATTCTAGGGGCTAAAATAATTTTATAAAGGGAGTTCTTGTTTATACCCCAGAAAATGCTAATGGTACCCTAGAAAATACTAATGGTATAAAATCATGAAATTGTTTCAAAAAATTTATACTCATACCCCCTTCAAAAATTTGTTATATAACCATATATAACCGTAAAAAATATCCCTATATACGCGTGTGAAAGTATAATCTTTTTCCAAATATAGAACATAATTTTAATTGTGAGATTAATGGTGAGATTATATGATAAGAATACTACTCTTATATGTCATGGAAGAACACGGAAAAACCCATATACACAAGATGTTTACTCTGTAACTGTCACTGGATTTGAAAGATACACCCATGGTGCTGAGCAAATCAAAACGGTTGTAACCAAGGATGCTGCAACAGTTGATCACCGGATTCAACAGCTTTATAGTGATTACAAAGAGACTTTAGATCGTTGTGCCAAAGGGGATGACTGGGACGTATCAAGTAGCAAATGGATCGAGAACCAACCTGTTGATAATCCATTGTACAAAACTTCAAGGCATTTTAACAAACAACGAAGGTGCATGGTACAAAACTGAAAGTGTTTCAAATTAGGTTATAAATTCTTGTCAATCTCAAGTGGAGTCTGAGTAAATAACTTCCATCCACTTAGTCTGGACTTTCTTTTAATCCATCATCTCTAATACAAAACACAAGAAATTAACCAGATGAAATATTAAAGCTACCATTAGCTTTAAACGAATCCCAAAAGAAAATTTAAGGTTTGAGGCTTTTACAGATGGAGGGAGGAAGAACAAAAACTCTATATTTTCATCGATTTGTCACGACAATGAAGAGATAAAATGGTTTGTGTTTCTATTTCTGATTTGTTGTTTGGGGGTATAAAAATTGTATGAATCTGATGGGATAGATAGATAATTGTTGGGGGTATGTAAATAAAGGGGTATCGCTTGTGTTTGTGGGGTATATAGAAGAACGTCCTTTATAAAAATCTACGGATTTCCGGGGGACTAAATATTGTTTACGGGTTTGGTTATGATCAGAAGGTTGGGCGTTTGGACGATATTGTTTACGGGTTTGGTTATGATCAGAAGATTGATGACTACAAGTTAATACGAGTCGTTTCTTGTAGTCGATATGATACTGACTCCGAAGTTCTGGTTTATACATTAGGCACGAATTCATGGAAGAAAAATGAAAACATTCCTTATAATGTATCGGCTGCTAAGGTTTCTACTAAGCCTTCAAATGGAGCTCTTCATTGGGTTGCAAAAAAGGGGACGAATATGATGGATCCGACGGAAGCAACAAAGATTATAGTTTCTTTTGATATAGCAGAAGAGCTAATCAAAGAGATCCAAATGCCTAGTTGCTTCAAAACTCATCCAGTTATAGTCGAGGATCTGGGTGTGCTCGGCGAGGACCTTTACCTCTCAGTAGATGACTATCCTGGAAACAAATTCGACGTATGGGTGATGAAGGAATACGGAGTCGCAGATTCTTGGACTAAATTTTTGAGCGTCTCCAAAGAGCAGACAAACTGGCTTAGCTCAAATGCCGGCTAAGCGCCCAACAAGTGGAATGGGTTAGCTTGACGCCGCTGCAACATTTCAATAAGAACGGTGAGATCCTATTCAGAGTTGTGCGTCTTTTAGGTGATGATTATGAGAGCTCTTTAGTCTCATACGACCCAAAAAATGGAAAAGTTAGTAGGATAATGAATGTTCGAGACACTCCGGATTTCTTTTCTGCAGAAACTTACGTTGAAAGCCTAATTTCACTTAATTCGGGTGAATATATATATAAAAGCCGCACAAGACTCTAGCTAGCTGGGAAGGTGAATGCTGCTTAGTTAAGATTAAAATTTTGATATTTGTTTTTCTCTTTATTTATTTATTTATTTTGTGTATTAATTTTAAAGCTATTTATGTTTTTGATTTTCGGTTTGAAATAGTGGGAGGAACACTAAATAGCTTTTCTTACAATGAAAACGCATATTATGTGTAAATGTAATGCTGCTCGATTGATTGCAAAAGCATCATTAGACAAATTCTAGCACTAGCAGAGACACCCCATAGCCATACATTCTAGATGGGGATATCCGAGGGTACCGCAAACCTAGGGGGTATTTTGGTCTTTTTCACCTACACAAACTCTAGGAAAGTCTTCGGTCTTCCGTACTGCTTCCTTTCCCAATTCTACATTTCTGCCGCCATTGTCCAAGACCAAGACCATCTCCGGCAGACAAGAAATTTCTGGTTTTTATATGCAAATTCGAGCACAAGCCACCACCAAAATTCGGCTCAAAGTGTATAGGTACGGGATTCTTGTTTTCTTTTCTTTCTAATTTTGTTTTTCTTTGAATTGGTTAAAGAGTTGGATGCATCGAAGTAGCGATAAACAAAGATTAGGGTTTCTACTTATCTCAATCAAGAAGCAAATTCCTAGATTCTTCATTTCCCTTTCTCAGCAAACCCTAGATCCCATGATCTGATCACAAACCCTTGACAAATGGCGATAATTAGTGATGCACTAAGACCAGCATTTATGCCGAAACATGAATACGAAAGCTTAGGAGAAGAAGAAAAAGCATCGGAGTCGTTTACAAAGACCTATTGTATTAGTTAAAGTGGTGATTTTAGGTTTAATGATATTAATCTCAGTTTAAATATTGTGTTTCCATCTGATAATGGGAGTAGAGCCTTTTGTCATCAAAGGGTTCATAATATTGATAATGGAGTAGGAGGAGGTGGAATTGGAATTGGATAATCTGATTTGTTTTTCTTTTGCTTGCACCAGCACCGCTCGAGTCTCTTTAACAGTATTCGATGTGATCTTCCCCTCTCAATTTCAAATGTTTAGTCATGTTTGGGCAATTATTTGGTCGCCAATGTCAGTCCTTTCATGCAGATATTTACAATATTCTACCGTCTCAGTCAATATTTGAACTGAGCTATAGGGCCAAACACATTTTTACTTTTAGTTGATCCCGAGATGTACATTTATTTCTGTTTCCAAGTTTAGTTTCTTTTGCAAACATGTTTGTTGTTCCACCCTGTGTCTATATACTATATGTTTGTGTCCGTGTATGTCTGCCTGCCATGTGTCTGCGTGTATGGGCGCATTGTCTAATTTGACTCGTGTCCAAGTGAAACGTTCCATCAACCCAATAACAAACCCCATGCATTTCATATTTAGGCTAATTTATAATATCACTTAGTTGATTACTTGAATAGTCGGCTATATTTATTGTTGGCTCATAAGCAGTATAATTGTGTTGAGTGTTTGGATTTTGTAACAAATCTGATCGATTTCTTGCGCAGAATCAAATGAATTTCTATGTCAAATAGGCTTTGCTCATTTGTATCTATCTTTATTTCACCATCATACCATGGATACCAAATTTGATGATCATGCCCAGCTGTTCATGTTAACAGTGGTTGAAACTGCATTATTATTCAGTAAAAAGATAGTTATACGTAGTAATCTCTCATGTCCTTTTAACTATCCGGTTTCTGAAAACCCCGTTAACATGTAAATGGTTATAGTGTTTCACTTACTGGTTGGAATGAGTGTTGGGTTAATGTTTTTTAGTTATTGACGGTTTCCATTTATCTGTCTGTACACCAGGACTCAAACTCTGATATTAATTTCTGGACACCTGCTACGGCAGACATATGCACAGTGGAACCTGTTGTATCAGACAGGTATTCTTCTAGTCCTTTTATAAACTAAAGATGTAATGTGAAGACAAAAGTGGAATGACTTCAATTGCCACTAAAGTTATTGTATATATCTAGCTCTGTTAAATAATTTTACATTAAAACTTAAGCTAGCAGCTAGCTTTGACGCTATGTAAACGCCACTTTCTTCTTTGTCCTCATGGAATGTAGATAATGGCCATTTATATGTTACTCAGGGACACGTATCTATATCTTCGTATCCTTATGGAGTAATGAACAAAAGCAGACACATCAACTCCTGTTAATGGTTACTGCATTATCCCTAGTTGCTTGTTCAAATTTGGAAATTGACTTGATTCTGATGAGATCATTATTGTTTGCTCACGGTTATAATTTAAACTCGATAGTTCGCACACAAGAGAGGAATAGAATAAAAGGTCTATGATTATTATAATTTGTTGGCATTTAAATGTTTCCTTTTCTAAAATGTAGGGAATTGAAGAAGGTTGCGTCCAGAGAAATTACTTACTGCCAGGTTTTTGCCCAAGGAAAGTTTGATGACGAAGAGGCCAATGTTGACTGATGGAGGTGGCTATTGGAATCAGGGGAGAGGACAAAAACCATGATCTTAGAACGACTTCACCTGATGACTTTGCCGAGCCCGAACGGTCAACCTTCTAAGGTATGCTTTGAGGAAATTTTAAGAGAATTCCTGGTCAGCTTATATTGAGTAACAGCCTTGGTCGTTACACGTCTTATTGTTGTATGACTTTTTGTTGAATACATAGCATTTTTGGCAAAACATGAATACGAAAGCTTAAGAAAAGAAGAAAACGCATGGAGTCGTTTGTATAGACCTATTATATATTGTATTAGCTATGGCGGTAATTTTAGGTTTAATGATATTAATCTCAGTTACAATTAGTTTAAATGTTGTGTTTCCATCTGATAATGGGAGTAGACCCTTTTGTCAATAAAGGGTTCAGATTATTGATAATGTAGGAGGAGGTGTAAGTGGAGAATGTGTTTTTTTCTTCTTCTTTTGTTCGCACCAGCACCACTCACTCACTCACCATGCTCGAGTCTCTTTAACAGTTGTATATGTTCCATTGGATGTGATTTTCCCCTCTCAGTATCTTATTTTTAGTCATTATCAACGTTTTTGGACAATATTTTGCTCGCCAATGTCAGTCCTTTCATGCTGATATATTTATGATATTCTACCCTCTCAGACAATATTTGAACTGAGCTATAGCGCCAAACACATTATTACGAGATGTACATTTATTTCTGTTTCCAAGTTTAGTTTCTTCTTCCAAACATGATTGTTGTTGCACTCTGTGTGACTGTGTCTATACATTATGTTTGTTCGCATACATGTCTGCATGCCATGTCTGTGTGTTGCCAGGTGTCTAATTTCGTTCATCTCCATGTGAAAAATGAGACATTCGGTCGACCAATAACAAACCCCACGCACTCCATAGTTTGGGCTAATTTATAATATGACTTAGTTGATTGGTGGCTCATAATCAGTATAATTGTGTGATTGTTTTGTTTTTCTTACGAATCTGATCGAATTTTTGCGAAGAATCAAATGAATTTCATTGTCATCTAGGCTTGGCTCTTTTGAATCTATAGTTTATTTATATTTATTATCTGTTATGAATCAAAAACAAGGATGTTCCTCATTCAGGAGAGAACTTCAATCTCTATCAAATGGTAATATTGGATTATTTGATTATGGTGTATCAGCAGAAGAACCTTTGTTGGTCTTCCAGATGGAAGCTTGGGGATGCATGCTGACATCTATCAAGAGGTTAGTTTATTCCTTCACTTCCAGAATAAACATATGAAGATGTTAGTATTGACACTTAGTATATTTCAGAATGTGAATATATGAATTTGGTCATGTGTCACTTTGTGTGGTCATACATACGAGCCATCTGTTAACTTTTGTTATCTCGAAAGTTAAGGTACCCACTCTGTAGTCTGTTGCATTTGCTTACTTTATAGTGACTGAGTGTACTTTACTAAGGTATCTGAATCAAAGTTTCTGGTGATGATGCCTTTTTGTTGCTGGTGTATACCATGATATACACAAGTACTTTGTTCAATATTTACATGAATTTTCTTGAACTATTATTTTATTAAAAGTTCATGTCATGGCCCTTAAGAGTGAAGCATTTCGATGGATATTTTTATTGACGTCTTTTTTTTGTGAGACCAAACTAATTGAATTCAAGAGGAGGAGATAGGGAGAAAACTTAAGAGTTATTTTAACAAACTATTTTCTTTTTATGAAATAATAACAAAAACCAGAAGTCAAAGGAAAAAGAAGAGGTACATAATGGCCATGTACATGTTACTCAGAGACAGCTTTTCTATATCCGTCTATCCTTAGAATGGGCAAAACTGCCTTTCAGCACTGTTGGTTTCTGTTCTTGGCTGACCAGTGTCTCTGTGCACTTTTTTCCTTAAATTACAGTAGTCCTAATTGGAGAATGTGCTTGCCAATCCACCTTGGAGTGTTTAAGTGTTTAAGTCGTTTCTTTATATAGATTCTTCCACCAGCCTCAAGCCATTTGATGTTTTAAAGCAAACTGTATTGAAGGGTTTAGATCTGCTTTTTTTGTCTATATAGCATGCTTTATGCCTGTGTTCAGACGTGTCATTATAAGGATTCTGCCACCATACGGAAACCGTTTGGTGCTTTACTGCAGACTATACTGAAGGGTGTAGGTCCGCTCTTTTGTCCTTAACAACATGCTTTATGCATATGTATCGGGTTACAGAGTTTCTTAGAGACACGTATTGACACTGCATCGTATACTGGACACGCGTGGAAACGGCAACAGCTTAGCTAGGGGGTAAAAGTTTAACGTTTTTGCAACTTAGTTCTATAAAGCATGACTTCCTAGCGATGAAGAAGACACAAAAAAAATATATATGGTGCCGTATATAGTCAAGATTGTGTACATAATTAATATAGTGGATGGCGTGTCCATGTTTCCTACTTCATCCTTTGTTCATGTGGAAGAACTAGCATCAAATTATCATTATCCTTATCAACACTATCCATGCCATTTTTACACATATTGAATAATACTTTTAGGCCTCTGGTTGTAGTTTTAACTCGATAGTTTGCACACAAGAAAGGAACTAGAAGAGTGGTGAATATAAGAAAAGTTTATTTCTATACTTTTATAATTTTATTTCTCGCGAATGATTCCATAATGAAAAATAGTATGTGTGACCCGAATCAGCATATTTCTGTATTTACCCATGGCTCTGTCTCAGCCAGACGTGGGCTTTTAATAGCAGAGCAAGTACAAGTAATAGTAGTAGCATAGAAAAAAGCCAAGACCTGACACAAAGTTACGATGAAGGAGTGGGCTGTTTTCTAATTTAGCAACAGAACAAGTACAGTGTATGATTTGAAATGAAGGGAACTGAAGATGGTTGCAGATATAAAATTGAAATTACTGTGAAGTTATGCCTAACGAGGGAAAAGGAGATATGCAGATCGAAAATATGGCATATCTCATTTTCTGGGAGCTCATTGTGGTTAACTTCTCAATTGGTAGGATTGGTATTTTATATGTTCGAGGCATGACTATGTTGTCAGAAAGTTGTACCTGCTGGGTATATGAGGACTGGCATTGAGCCCTACCAGTTCAGGTAGAAAATTGTGGCGAATATTGACAAACTAATAGCAATCATAATAAGTCATGTAACCTAAAATTTGCATTGTGTTTTAAAATTTCTTGCATGATCAATATGCCTCGTCACAGGTAATCTAAATTGTGATCCAAAATCTAACATTATGATTTATAATTCTTTTACAAATTCGGGCATTGCCTGGGACAATACTGACAAGTCATCTCCAACAAATAATTGATTAAAGACTTGGATGCATCAGCGCTGTAGAGTAAATATATGGTTCAAAATTGACTAGCCTCATAGTTATATGCGGCAGGATAATTATTGCATTTCTTTTCGAAAAATTCGTGCATAATCCAAGAACAAGCCCCATACACCTCATAGTTTGGGTTATTTTATAAGATGACTTAGTTGATCTGGTCGAATATACACATTGTAATAGTGGGTTTACATACTGTTGGTGCACAGGCAGTATACTTGTGTTTGAGTGTTCTGGTTTTGTTATGCATCTGAAAATGACTTGCTATGTCAGATAGGCTTGGCTCGTTTGGATGTATTTTTGTGTCACCATCGTACTGTGGGTACTAATGTTGATGCGCATGCCCAATTCTACAAATGGTTGAAATCGCATCATTTATATAATAGGTAGTTATACTTAGCAATCGTAAATGTCCTGTCACTATCTAGTTTCTTACAACCCTGTTAACTTTTAAATAGTTTCAGTGTTTCACTTACTGGTTTTAGTTGTAATGATCTCCACTTATCTGTTTATGCACCAGGACTCAAACTCTGATATTAAAATTCTAGACTCCTGCTACAACGAATATATGCTGACAGTCGGACTTGTCATATCGGACAGGTATTGACACGGTACTTCTATTTATCAAGCGATCCAGGTGAAGGGGTTTATTTTACATATTTACTATTTGTTATGAATCAAGAACAAGGATGTCCCTCATTCATGGCAGAACTTGAAACTCTATCAAATGGTAATTTTGGATTGTTTGATTATACCTATAGTGTATTGGCAGAAGAATATGCAGAACCAGTAGCTTCTTAGTGTTCATCTTCATTGGTCTTCCAGCTGGAAGCTTGAGGATGCATGCTGATGTCCCTTGAGAGGTTAGTTTATCCCTTCACTTCCAATTCAATCTAATAAGCTTTTACATTCCACTTCAAAAATAAAATAAAAAATGAAGCTGGGCATGGGCCTATTCACATAGCCACATGTATGAGTCGTCGTTACTGTTATTTATGGGTACCGTTTCTGTAGTCTGTTGCATTGTGTTTTCTTTACAGTTACCTAGTACTATTCTAAGGTTTTCGAATCTTAGTTTCCGGTGATGTTGCCTTCTATGTTGCTGGTGTACCATGGTATACACAAATACTTTTTCACAGTTATGAACTGATTTACATGAATTTCTTGAACTATTCTTTAATTATAACTTCATGTTATGCGCCTCCAAAGTGGAGCTCATCAATTGCTCCTGCTCAAATGATGCTATTAGCTTTGTCGTGTCCTCTTATAAATCAAAAATGTGATATGAAGACAAAGGTGGAATGGCTTTAACTGCCATTAATTAAACATGGTGTATATATCTAGTTCTGTTAATTAGCTTACATTGAAGCTTAAGCTAGTATATATATGTTACGAAAACACTGCTTACTTTTTGTCCTTGCAGAGGGGTAGATAATGGCAATGTACATGTTACCCAATAACAACATTTTTATATCTACCTATGACATGTTTGGTGAAAATGGACGGTTAATAACACAAGTAACAACCCTATAAATAGAAAACGATCATTTTTCTTGCCAATAATTCACCATTGACCGATAGTTAGGGTTTCCAAATTTTTTTCTTCTCCTTCAACCGATAGTTAGGCAACATCATCAATTATCGGCTGAAGGGGTAGAATTTTTTTTGGAAATCCTAACTATCGGTTGATGGTGAATTATCAGCAAGAAATTAGATCGTTTTCTATTTATAGGGTTGTCACTTGTGTTATTTGTTAGTTATTGGCTCGATTTAGGAAAAACCTTACCTTAGGATAGACCTAGCTGATTTCCTAAATCAGTTTGCAAGTTATTTTAGGAATCTGATTGCTATTAGGAATTAGTTATCTATTTAGGACTTCTATTTCTAGGTGGATTCTAGATTATTCCTATCCCTATAAATAGAGGTGATAACCCTTTGGTTATTGTATCCAAGTCTGAATTGTTAGAGGTGTGTGAAGAAGTAGTTTGTCTATTCTCTAAGTATTCAATAAGAAGTTTATTTGCTGCAGTGGAGTAGGCACATTGCCGAACCACTATAATTCTTTGTGTTCTTGTTTAAATTCCGCGTAGTTTACTGTTTTTTGTGTGAAGATATTGGGTATTTTACGAAGTAGCTAACCTTAAGCACAACAAACTGGTATCAGAGCCAGTTCTAGGGTTTCGTCTAGAATTAGCTTGTTTGAAGTCAGAAACAGAGTTTGAAGGTGAAGATGTCGAAATCGATGTCGAACGCAAAGTTTGAAGTAGAGAAATTTGGTGGTAAGAACAACTTTACCATGTGGCAATGTGAAGTTCGTGATGCTTTGAGTCAGCAAGACCTAGAGAATGCTCTATTAGAAGTAAAACCTGCTGCACCAGAGATGACGGACGATGAATGGACAAAGATGAATCGTCAGGCTTGTAGCACAATCCGTTAGTGCTTACGAAGGAGATAAAGTACGATGTGATGAGTGAGAATGTAGCTTTCAAGCCGTGGAAGAGTCTGGAAGACGAAGTATGTAGTGAAGTGTTTCAAACCGAATCACGATGCAGAGAAGACTTTTCAGATTCAACAAAAAACCAGGTACCTCTATGGTCGAACACCTCGCTGAGTACAATAGATTAATTGCTGATGCACTTAATATTGATGTGAAACTCGAAGATGAAACCAAAACTTGTTTTTTTGGCATCTCTACCTGAGTCGTATGAGACTTTCATTGATAGTTTATCGAATAGGATAGAGAATAAAACATTCAAGTTTGATGATGTGACTGCTGCACTTATAAATTATGATATTAGGCAAAGGGATAGATATTTGAACCGGGAATCGACTAGTGAGGCCTTGACAGTCAGAGGGAAGTCTGACAAGAAGAATTCAGGTAAATCAAGGTTCAAATCGAAGATCCCAGCATATGATGAATGCTCTTTTTGTCATCAGACTGGACATTGGAAGAAGGATTGTCCGAAAGCAAAGAACAAGGACGAGAAGAAGAGTTTAGACGCAAACGTTGCTGAAATCAAGTCTGCTGCTGTTGAAGATGATGAATATGACAAGTTCTCGATGACTGTTCATGAATCCGCACTAGTTGCAGATACAACTGAGTGGATTATGGATTGCGCAGCTTCCTACCATATGTGTCCTAGGAAGGACTGGTTCGTTAAGTTTGAAAAGTTTGATGGGCCAAGGGTGTTTATGGGTAACAATAATACCTGTAAAGTTGAAGGGATTGGGAAGATCTGTTTGAAGATGAATAATGGCGTCGTTCAAGAACTTGTAGATGTTCATTATGTACCAGAATTGAAGAAAAATTTGATCTCAGTTGGTGAACTTGACTCCCGAGGCTTCAAGATGACATTGAAAGGTGGAGTTTTGAAGGTATATTCCAATGGGCTAGTTGTTATGAAAGGTTTGAAACATGGAAACTTGTATTTTCTGCAAGGAAACACAAGTGTGAGTGAAGGAATTGCAGCAGTATCGGATAGTGTTGAGACACTACCAAATTATGGCATATGCGTTTAGGGCATACCGGAGAAAAGTCTTTGCAAAAGCTGACTTCGCAAGGCTTGTTGAAAGGCACAAAATCATGCAGCAAGTTGGGATTTTGTGAACATTGTGTGAAGGGGAAGAGAACTAGAACGAAGTTTATAACCGGTAAAAGCACCACCAAGGGAATTCTAGACTATGTTCATTCAGAGTATGGGGACCTTCAAGGACTGCATCCTTGAGAGGTAGAAGATATTTTGTCTCCTTTATAGATGACTTCACCATGCGTGTACACCATGAATAGAAAGGATGAAGTTTTGGGAATATTTTTGAAGTGGAAGAAGAAGGTCGAGATGAAGACCAGCAGGAAAGTGAAGGCCTTAAGATCAGACAATGGTGGTGAGTACAAGTCTGATCCGTGCCTACGAATCTGTGAAGATGAAGGCATTGAGCGTCATTTCACAGTAAGGGAGACTCCACAACGGAACGGGGTGGCGGAGCGCATGAATCGTACATTACTGGAGAAAATACGATGTATGTTGTCTAATGCTGGATTAGGCAAGCAGTTTATGGTTGCAGCTGTGGAATATGCATGTCACCTAGTGAATCGGTTGTCAACAGCGGCACTAGATGGTAAAACTCCGATGGAAGTATGGTATGGTAAACCTGTTTCAGATTATGATATGTTGCATTGTTTGGTTTATGATATGTTGCATTGTTTGGTTGTCCCGCTTATTACCATGTGAGGGAAGGAAAACTTGAACCTAGAGCCAAGAAAGCCATTTTCGTGGGTTTCCAATCAGGGGTAAAAGGATACAAGTTATGGTGTCCCGAGTCGAAGAAGGTAGTGATAAGTAGGGATGTTACCTTTAACGAGACTGCAATGTGGAAGAATGAATCATCTGAGATTGAAGTATAAAGTCGGCAAATGGTGGTGTTTGAACCAAATGAGAATCCAGCCAAGTCTGTCAAAATAGACGAGAATTTAGAAGATGAAGGTTCTGACGAAGATTTAGAATTGGCAATTTGATGTATATTTTAGTGTGTGAACATATGAATCTGGGCCTTACTTTAGTTATTCTAGAATGTGATAGGTACTGTTCTGTAGTATGTTGCAGTTTGTTTTCTTTACAGTAACCAAGTACTATATTAAGGTTGGCGATTGCTGGTGTACTATGATATACACAAGTAATACAACTACTTTTTCACAGTTTTGAACTGATTCACTTGAATTTCTTGAACTGTTCTATAAATAAAATTTGATGTTATGGGCCTCCAGAGTGAGGCTCGTCGGTTGCTTCTTCTCAGATGATGCCATTAACTTCGTTGAGTCCTTTTATTAAGCAAAGATGTAATGTGAAGACAAAGATGGACTGCCATTGAAGCTTAAGGTAGCATTGGCGTTACGAAAACATTGCTTACTTTTTTTCTCTATGGAGAGGTAGATAATGGCCATATACATGTTACTCAGTAATAGCGTTTTTATCTCTCTATCCTTGTGGAGAAATGACCAAAAAGTAGACACATTCGTTCTTGTTAATGGATACTGGGTCATCCCCAGTGGTTGCTTATTAAAATTTGGAAATTAACTGATTCTGAAGAGATCGGTATTTGTTTAGTTATGATTAGAATTTAAACTCGTCTGTTCTTACATGAGAGCGGAATTAGAATAGAAGAATAATGATTATTATTATTATTTGTTGGGATTGAAATATTTACTTTTCTGAAACGCAGGGAACTGAAGAAGGTTATGTACATGAGAATTACTTACTGCCGGAGTTTGCCTGAGAGGAAAATTTAATGCCGAAGGGGCCAATGTCGACTGGTGGAGGTGGGCCAGGTGGCTATTGGAACCATGGGGAGAATGGAAAGGCCTTGATCTTAGGACGACTTCACCAGATGACTTCGCCGAGCCCAAATGGTCAACCTTCTAAGGTATGCGTTGATGAAACTTTGAGAAGAATTCCTGGTCACCTTCAGTTATGCATGAAAACTACATCATCATCCCCAGTATGCTCATTTTACCTTTGTGAGTATGTATCAGCATTTTAAAAATTTCAATTATTATGGTTAATGCACCGAAATTCCCTCAGATTTACAGTATCCGGATCAACAAACTTCTTAGATTTACATTTCCTTAGAATGATAGAATAGCGTTGTCTGAATTTGATAAACTGCCTACAATATTCATTCCCATTAGAAAGATAAAATAGCATAATCTGAATCAAGAAAGCTTGTACTGGAATGGCACTAAGCGGGAAGAGGACTCAATTTACAATAGCAACTACTACCACTGCAGAGACAAATTTAGTTGCAAGAAACTTTGTACTTTATATTTACTACTAGAGTAGAGATATTGTATCCTTTCTTATTTTACTCACCCTGGTGTTTAGAACTTATAATTTTATGGTTATAAATGATTATCTTGTCGTTCTATATACAGGTCACAAAAGATTCTTTTAATCTTGACGCATTCAGAGAATCTGAGTTCACTAATGAATTATCTTATCATTCTATATACAGGTCAAATTTGTTTTGGTAGTGAATTATTTTGGTTAGGTTTAAAATTAGCTTGAAAAATAGTTATGATTCAATCATCCTGGATAACTTATTTTAAGATATTATCTTCAAAAACAGTTTAATTTGTGTGTATAATAATTGAAGGATGAATTATTTTGTTAGGTTTGGATTGGTTGGTGAATAGTAAATCAATCAAACTATGATATGTTTATCAAGAATATAAATTATTTTCTAGAATAAAGCTGTTTCAAATTAATTTCATTTTTCCTTCCGAAAGGGATCAACCATTTTTTACAACGTTGTAACCCTTATCCGAGTATGGTCAAAATAACAAATCAAAACTGGAAATGATTAATGGTTAATCTTTTAATATATTTTTTTCATGGTCACATAATTTTATTAATCACTGTAGTACGGTGGTAACGTAACTGGCGGATGATACCAGTAAGTCGGTGACCTCAGTTCGAAACTTGTCACAAAAATGAGATTGACAATTTTTTGTGTTGAAAGTGTACCTACCATACGGTTCTTGTAGTTGTTGATGCATATGAGTGGACCGTGGACATATATTGCAGGCATGGAATCCTAGTTTGTTTGTTTTTTGCCAAAGAGTTTGCCTGTGTTGTATTTCAATTTAAGTCAAATCAATTGATCATCACTCAAATTATACAGCTAATAGTTTTCCACGAAACACCCACTTGCATCATCAAAACACAAATTCGTCAAAGTGAAATCATTATACAAAGTATTGGGTTAGTAGGTTTGTATCACTATCGTAAT
Organism: Papaver atlanticum; assembly: GCA_023531105.1. NCBI lineage: Eukaryota > Viridiplantae > Streptophyta > Magnoliopsida > Ranunculales > Papaveraceae > Papaver > Papaver atlanticum. The sequence goes on from JAJJMB010001710.1 coordinate 835,840, forward strand.
CTTTTAAATCATCAGTGTTTTTCAAAGCACTCAACTGCTTCACTATCAAATGAAAATAAAAAATAAAATATCTAGCTTGATTGAGTTCATCTACTCTTGATAAAAAATAACACTGGTGTGCTAAATACCAACTAGGTAACTGTTTGGAGGGTGTTTGAATACCAGATGCGGAAACCAATCGCAGAAGTCAGAAAACAAAGTGATTTTGTTTCACAAAAGTTAACCTTATTACTTCTTGAAATCAATCTTAAATTTTCTTCGCAACTTAATAGGTTGTTTGGATATATACCGACAAAGCTTTTCGACTTCTTAAAGTAAAAAAAAAAAAAAAAAAATCAGTTTGGCGATATCTTTCCAAAACGACTTTTAGAAGCAAAAAGAAATAAATTTTTTATGCTGTTATATGTTTTTGTTTCTAAGTTCTGGAATTGACTTATGTTTCAGGAGCACTTATACTTCCCGTATCCAAACATGTTATCAGAGTTTTTAGTTTCGAAACTTCTGTTTCTGGTATCCAAACACACTTCTGCTTCTAGTATCAAATGCGCAATAAAGGTTTTGAGCTTCGAAAAGTCGAAAAACAACTTCTAAAAAATCTATCCAAACACCTTCTTGTTGTCGATGAGTCATGACAAGTGTCTAAATTTATCTTTTGCTATTCCAACAAAGGGTATTATCGGCAAAATGAAAAATACGAAACATTCATAGTCGTATATAAATTTTTCCGTTGAAGAAAAAGAAAGAAAGAAGGGGAAAAGTTTTCTCCATTATTTTTTTTATATGTTATTTTTATAGAGAGGCAGAGAAACAAGAAATATATGAAGAAAAATCCCTGTTGCTGCAATACACAACAGCAGAATATTTGTTCTTCTGTCTCTGAAATTTTAATGGAGAAAAAGATGATGATGATGATTCTCCTCCCTTTCTTACTTGTTTCGGTATCAGTATGTTCAACAGCTGCATCAACGTTTAATAACGTTTCCACCATTTCGTTTGACGAAGGTTATGTTCCTCTCTTTGGTGATTTCAATCTCCTTCGTGCGCCTGATGGAAATTCTGTTCGTCTTGTTTTAGACCGTTACACAGGTAAGAATAAGAATATACGTTTTTCATTCCGTTACGGGTTTTTTGATTCATGGTTTTCGTTTTGGTTCATGTTTTTTGTTTTGATTAATGATTTTTTTTGTTGTTTTGTTTTGTAGGTTCTGGTTTTATCTCATCGAGTTTGTATAACCATGGATTATTCAGCGCCAAAATCAAATTGCCTTCTGATTACACTGCAGGAGTTGTTGTGGCTTTCTACGTAAGTTTTTTTCTTTTTCTTTTCATTTTCATTTTCATGACTCAGTTTTTTTTTTTTTTTTTCAATTCAATTGATGACACCTAGAAGAAATTAAAGTATCCATCAATTTGATAAAATATCCTCGATTAGGAAGATGTATATCATCGAATTTTAATGGATAATCGATTTTAAATTTCTCACAAAATCTTCGAGCTCATAGAATCAGAAAAAATAGAGAAGAGCTTCAGGATTTCGGGTCAGTTTCGGTTAGATAACTACGTTGTAGTGGAAGAGACAATTCCGAAAGCTTTATGTTTTCTGAAACGTTTTTGACACTTGGTGGATAAGCATGCGTTCCAGAATGTTGAACGTGGGACGAGAAAAGCATTGAATTTTTTTTTTGCGTGTCAAGAATTTTCGCATGTAAAAAAGGCATTGAATGCGAATTTTCCCACCGTGAAAACGGTCATCCGGTTCAGTTAATTTTGTTAGTTTTTTTCTTTTTTACTATTTTTAACATAAATCCGAATGAATTTTGGAGGAAGAAAGGTTATTTCTGTTTCAATGTTGAGCTAAATGAAAGGAGATATCTCATTTGAGTTATTTTTGCAAAAAAAAAAAAATCAGTAATTAATTAACTAAAATTTAGGCTTAGTAAAAGCTATTTAACGGAATAAACTAAAATAAAATAAAATAGAAATAATCCGGTTCCATGTGTTATGGCTTGAAATTAGCTGGTTTGAAAATGAAAACTGAAATATAAATTTTTGATGTGTACATGGATTTGAATTGTTAAATGACAAAAAATAATTTATGTATGAAAGTTACAGAAATTAATGCCAAGTGCGCCTTAAGATTTTGTTTATAACATAAATTTTGTTTGGAAATTTGGATTTTGTATCGGGTTATTAATTACCGTGTATATTTATGACAGACATCGAACGGAGACGTTTTTGAGAAGAATCACGACGAATTAGATTTCGAGTTCTTGGGAAACATTGATGGGAAACCATGGAGATTCCAGACTAACGTTTACGGTAACGGGAGCACAAACCGCGGTAGAGAAGAGAGATACAACTTATGGTTTGATCCAACCCGTGATTATCACCGATACAGCATTCTATGGACTGCCAAGCACATTATGTAAGTATCCCATTTTCTTGGAATAAAATTGTTGGATACATTCAACGTTAGTCATGCGTACATGTACTATCATTTAAAACTCTTTAAATCGATTTGTTGAGATTCCGTAAGATCATATGTATTTATTTACAGTTTTACAATGTTTTTAAGGTTGTTTGATGCACCCTATTAATGTTTGTCATGGTTTTGCAGCTTTTACGTCGATGATGTTCCAATCCGAGAAGTAGTACGTAGCGAAGAAATGGGTGGAGACTATCCAGCAAAACCAATGGCGCTATATGCAACAATATGGGACGCATCAACTTGGGCTACACAGGGTGGAAAATATAAAGTTGATTATAAATACGCTCCTTTCGTATCCGAATTCAAAGACCTAGTCCTCCATGGCTGTGCAGTTGATCCTATCCAGCAAGTATCTTCATCCGGTTGTTCTGAAAAAGAAGCCGATTTAGAGAGTGCAGACTACGCAGTTATAACTCCTGACCGTCGCACGGCCATGAGTAATTTCAGGCAAAAGTACATGTACTACTCATACTGCTATGATACGTTGAGATACTCCACCCCTCCACCTGAATGTGTGATAGTACCGGAAGAGAAGATCAGGTTTAAAGACACGGGGAGGTTGAAGTTCAGTAGTGGACATGGAACTCATCACCGAAGATCAAAGCGACGATCCAGGGTTTCGAAAGTAGCTGCACAGAACCAGGCAAAAGAAATATAATTTTTTGAAATACAAAAGAAAATATGAACGGATGCATGATGAGTGCTCATACTTGTAGTAAAAAGCTTTGTATATGAAGATGTTACCGGGTGAGGGTTACCATGGTTTTACTTTTTCTTTTCCTATTTTTTCATTTTTATTTATATCATAAAATCATAAAATGAAATATATAAATGAATAATTATATTGAAAAAATCTTGGATATCTTGCAATAGTTCGCAAGAATCTTGGTATTGGATGCAAATTTGGAGCTTGCCAACCTGTTATTATTAAAGGACGTGGATGCATGTATTAGAACTTGGATATACTTGGGTGCACATTTTGTGACTATTAGGTGGACATATATATATCCAGTACCAAGTTGAAGGTAGAAGACAAGTATAAGACAACCAAGATTTGTACATATTAGTTGTAACTTAGATTTATTCATTTTTCAACAAATAATTTGCTTTTGTTAAGAACAACCATAACACAAACATAACGCTATTGAGTGACAATAATAATGATCTGAGTTTGAAACTCTCATCAAATTCTTTAACGATAAAGAAAAATATAGAGTAAATAATTATTCCGATTGATGCTGACGAATTTAAAACTCAGATTACAAGAATAAATAATCACAGCCAACTAAACATTTTGAAACGCATTTCACCTAATTTTATTTTAAAAAGTATGACGGTATGGATAGCTATGTATGTGTCATCGTATGGATAGGTTGGAATATGTCACATTCCTACAAACTAAAAAAGAAATACTCCTACAACTTTAACATCCACAAAGCTCATCAAGATTCTAAAGATCGTTTTCTGCAAGAAACCCAAATACATTTATAACAGTGACAGGATCTACTAGTAAGTTCCATTTTTCTTTTCTGGCAAGAGTTTGATTGAAGTGAGGACCAATGAATGATATTCCTTTCATGGTTCATAACCCAAAAACCTTCTTATTCCTAAATTTAGAAGCAAAAAAGATCAGTTTTGTGAGGGGACCTTGTTATTGGTTGGAAGTGAGCTGTTCACTTCTGTAACCTTTTGGTTTAGGCTTTGCGAAAGTTTTGTCTTTTGGTCAAATAAAGATCATGGCTCAGAAGATGTGTCTTATAATTATAACAAAAAGAATGTGTCTGTCACGTATCCTACCAAGTTGGGCGGTCAATGTCGCCTTTTTTTAGTTTAACCGACCCTATTTGTTTTCTGGTCCCGACTCCTGAGAATGAAGAAAAGAATTTCAACATTTCCTGCGGTTCTACAAAGGAGGCAAGAATTTATGGTCGACATCATTAGTCATTACATTGTCATCCAACTATTTTTCCAAATTCATTTATCTTACTGGGCCTGTGGCAATTGATGGTTTTTCAAAGTGGTGATGCCAATTGAACTTCTACCCCGAAGACCATCCCAGATGGCGGCATTTGTTGAGCGTAAACCAACACCAATAGAACCCCAACTTTGATGCTACTATTATGCAAACGCCTGCTTAATCCTCAGTACCCATGGTGGCAGTAGAGCAGATTTCTGTCAACAGTTTCAATCCTCGGTACCTATGGCACGGTTTCATAGCACTCCACACAACCTGCACATGAAGATAGTAGTCGTAGTTAAAAAATTCTGCTGATTGTTTAAAACACCTTGATAGCTTACCAGCTAAATATGACGAGAGACTATAAGGTACGAACCAATTGAAAAGCAAAGTAAAACTAATTTAAGCTAGAACAAAGGCCATTGCACGGCCTATGGAAGAAGTCACTGTATTAGATGAATTTCAGAGACGAGACAATGAATTTCAGCGACAAAAGGATTGTCTTTATAACAGTCATAAACCTCAAGGAAAAAGAAACACACAATGATTAAGTTACAGCCCAATCGTAATACGGGTTGCTAGTTATCTTCTCTATCATGATGTGATACGTAATACGTTCCCAAATCCCATAGTTGTCGTGAACCGGATTGGATATGATAAGCTTAGTCGAATAGAAAACGTTAAAGCAAATAACAAAGATTCGGCACTTCGTCAATATAAGTAAACGATCGACATTCGTGCATATGTGATTAAGACTGATTTCATTTCTCTAAGTAGTCATATTTCCAATTAGGATTGATTTTTTCTCATTCAAGTAAAAAGGACACTTCTATTTAAAATTGATGTTAGACGGGTAATAATTCTGGGACCAAATAATTTGAGAATCTAAAGTAGATAGTCATTTACAGTGGATTTTATAGATTCATAATAGTAGAAAGCGGATTTACGCAGTAATGTGCAGCTTAATGGTCAGTGGACTAATTCAAAACAAAGTCAGAAGCTGAGTTATGTGATCCTATTATACTGGTCTAGAGCCACTGAACATATTTGGGGCAAAAAGACTATGAAGTAAATCCAGATGATAACTTGAATCATAAAGTTAGGGAACTAACTCAAACAGAGCCAAAAGAGTAGTTGCAAACCTTGGAGGCTTGACACAGCCTCAAGACATAAAGCTCATATCTCCAGCTCACAAACTTTTGTATTCGGAGTTGAAGCCGTTCAGACGACAGGTCTCTAATGTTCTAATTTCTAGGCAACAGCATTTGGAAAGTACAACAACCCTATCTTATGTTATTAGAGACCATCTTTAAAATCAATTAACATTGCTCTAAATTCTTATGTAATACAATGGGGTTCTTGTATTGTAATGAAACCAAAACACTCTTGTTGCCACCCAGTCATATCACTTACCACCTCAAAAGAAGAACGTAAGCAACCCAAGTAGATCCAACCATTTGCATTGCCATTGAACCCTGGAAAGATAAGTTTAGAGAATAGTCATTCAGGTATTCCACCACTTCAATTTCATTCAGGCGTTGCTTTCGATCCCTGGGTACATCTACAGATACTGCATAATTAACCACAAAATACTATGTTGTACAATACCATGCTTATAGATACCTAAAGTTTGCATTTTCTTAAAGCAAGAAGAACACATGGGTAGGCGAGTAATCCCAACCCTTGCTCAAAGTAAGAGAGTGTAGAAATGCCAAGCTATATATGTCACATATTGGTATGTACAACAGTTCTTATGACGATTTCAAATATGTGCCACTAACCTTATTGATTCTGGTGATTAAAATCAGTCTTTTTGAGTATAGGATGGCTGTGTTGTCGAAGAGCTCCTCCTTACATTTTGGATATAAGATGGCTGTGTTGCCGAACAGCTACACCTTACAATTGCTTTCAACAGTTTGTCCCTTAATCTGGAGAGACACAATAAAATGGTATGTATTATAAAAATGACACCTCTTATATGTTCAAGTTCTTGCACTCCAATTCAAAACTAGAAAAAGGAAAGCTAAATACAAGCATTACACGAACCAAGGATATAGGTACAAATAGGCCATACTTTCATTCAACTACATGTATAACAAATTAAGAATACCAAACAGCTTAACCTTCCAAAGTAACCCATTTTTGGTTTCTGTAGGATGCAAAGCTTCGGTTTCATCACAAAGTATTATGGGGAAAAGCACATCGCACAAAACTCTAATTAAAAATGTGCACAAAACTCTACTTAAAAAGAAACCGAAGGTACACTCTAGCTTAGGAAGTAACCACAACATTTGAAGACAAGGAAGTGAAGTCCTTCTATCCACCCGCATATCAAGGTGATTACAACCTTGATTATAATTTCCACAACAGATGATTAGGACAACTAACCTAGCCTAAAAGTTTCAGAAATTATATGCTGTATATCATACCCAGAAATCAAAGGAATCTCTAGATGATATTATTATTTAATAACTGCAGCAAAGATGCTAAAGTCGTAAAGAACGCTACACGAAGAACTAACATATATTTGGGCTGCAGATATCAAAATCCACAAACAGCATTCAGGTCAGAAAATGAAACTTGTAAATGGCACTAAACACAGTGTGGTTGTTGTTTAACGCGATTGCATCCAAAAGGAAGGTAATAACGAAATGCTATGCAAATAAAGTTAAAATAAGAAAGTTGGCTTACACAAATCAAAGGTATTGAGAATCCCAAACAATGACCAAACAACTTAACCAAAATAACCCCCTTTTGTTTCTACGGGATAAAAAGCTTTGGGTTCATCACAAATTATTACCAGCAAAACCACATTACACAAACCAATAACTAAGAAGAAATCGAAGTCAAAATACAACCTAGGTTAGAAGAGAACATAGAGTAGGTAGTAATCCCAACATCTAAAAATAAGGAAGTTATAACGAAGTCCTTCATCCTACCCGCATCTCAAGTTGATTGCAGCCGCATTGAAATGTAATGGGTAAATTTTATTATTGCAAGACCAAGTTCCTTGGCTGCTATGATTCCTGCAGAGATGATTGGAACAACTAACCAAGGGGTCATACCCCATAAGTCAAGGATCTAGAGGCTGAGGCGTACTGTAGATGTTAGAGTAGTATAGAATACTTAACTGATATAAGTTGTTTACAGATATCAGAATATATACACAGCATTCAGATTAGAGAATGAAACTTGTATATGGCAGTACACATAGTGTAGCGTGGTAGTTTAACATGATTTCATCCGATGAAGGGTAAAACCAAAAGGTTGACAGAATCGAAATAAAGTCTGTTTACCAATCATAGTAATAACATTCATTGCACAGGAAAGAAAAAGGTGGCAAATCAGTTTTAAAAATGGTATATCAAGGAAGTTCTGAAGGAATTACACTCACCAGCATCATTAAAGACTCATTGTGTAACCTAGCAGATGTCTTCATAATCAATTGCCTGGAGTATTCTTCAATCATATGCGCCCTTTTCTATCTGTACCTTGGCACTAACTTATCTTTGTCCACTCTCACCAACCTAGCACTTGATCCTATTCCTAGGTAAGCCCCATTTACTATCTTCACAAGACCGCCAATCTGTGGAATCACTGTTTCGAGCTCCTCTTGATCAACACTATGTATGTGCTTGGTATCAAGCATTTCCAATTCTCCAACATATTTTTCAATTACCTTAACAATCTGTGCCTTTTGCTTGTAATACCCCCTTTGCCAAGTCTTTGCTCATAGCCTTGACAAATAACAATCCTTCACATAACCAGTAATGAGTAATCTTTCCGATTATTCCACTCTCTTCCCTTCTCTTGCTCTTTCATCAACCGTCTAAAGCTGAGCACCACCTTTACCTAAAGCACCACTATCTTTGCCCTTCTTCTCAAACTTTTCAACCTCAGTTTCATCAAAAACAACTTTGGAGGTAGAGATCTCACCATTTTCTTTAGTAGCAGGTTCAAAAGACAAACCTAAAGCAAATGCAATCTTTTCCCTCTCCTGTTCAGGTACCAAAAGTTTCTCCGCTCCATCACCTTCCTCAATTGTCGATAATGACATCAATTGCTCTGCATGTTCAATCTGTCTTCAAATCGCCCTTTCTTGTTTTACTTCTTCAGTCCCATCTGCCTTAAACCCTCTTATTTTTCAATCTCTCCTTGAAAAGGGTCTCTGAATCACTATTCAATATAAGTCAAAAACCACCCTTTTCCGCGTCTCTTCAACCTTACATTTCCCAGTTTTACCTAAATGCTTAACAAAATCCAGTTAAAAAGTAGCCCATCCCCCATTTCTGTTGAATTCATGTGTACATGGTGACAATCAGCAACAGACACTCAATTTAAACTACAGTTGCAGCAGCAATTAGACTAAATCGATGACTTCCTTTTAAATGATCGAGAAAATTTGTTAGAATTTTTCAGTGTATCCATTAATCCATGAATCTTAAATCCATTCTCATCTCTACATTGTTTTTTTTACACATCTAACAGTACCGTCTTAGCTTCTATAGACCCTTTTTCCTCTATTCTATTTGCCCATTGTTTGAATGCAAAATGAAACTTAAAGTGATTTTTCTTGATTTAGGGTTTTAAAAAAAATGAAATTTTGTGGGAAATAAACCTGTATCAATCAATAAATCAGTGAGAAATTACTTACCCGAAAGTATAATCAGATATGTTCCGGAGAGGATAAACTGAGATTTTTAGGGCGAAGAGAACCAGATAGAGGGTTAGACCATTAGAGGAGAGTGGAAAATTACTGAACAGAAAGTGCTTAAAAAGGACAGATATGAAGTTATATAGTCCTGAGTGTTGATTCTTACACTCAAGTTACACTCCAGTTTTTCTGTGTTTAGGTCGAGTCGATTGGCAAATTTGCCAACTTCCCTCCATTATAGACTTGCCAAACAAGCAAAATCGCCTTCTTCCGATTCAAAAAGATAGATTTGTTGCACATACACACAAATTACAACGAAAAAAACATATCTTTTTGAAATTCGCAACCTGCAGTTAAAATTTTACTATGTGGTAGAAACTTGGAAGATAGTTATTGTAATGATTGTATTGTTGTAGATACCAAAAACCACACTCAATTCGTAGCGCTAAATGAAAGCCTATGTAACTTACCATCCCTAGGATAGAATGCATCCCATCTTAGCTTAGTTTCCTTAATTTGTAAGTAAAGGACATTTATGTAATTTCTACCTCCTTACCCTAGTACATAAGGAAAGAGCAGGAGAGAGAAAAGGGATCTGATTTTATTTTCTCTATTATCTTCTTCTTCCTCCCAACTTAAAACTAGAGCTCCAAAAACTCATTAATGGAGTTTTATGTAACACAAAATATTATAGTGAAGAACCATGGATGTAGATCCCATTATGGATCGAACCATGTAAAAATCTTTAGTCTCTTTTACATTTTTAACACATTTATTTTCATTTTAAGTGAAATATGTTTTAGATCTAGAAATTGATTTATGGATTTGAATGTGAAATGTGTTAAGATCAAGAAATGGAGATTTGGGTGCAACTGTGGGATAATCTGCAGTTACATTTTGGCGTCCATAAATAGGGGATGAGTAATGGATTTATCCAACCTTCTTGTTGGTCCAAGAAAATTCTATGAAGCTGGTATTGTTGGCGATGTATGTCACTAAGTTTATTAAGTTTTTGGGAGAGAATTGAAAGATACAGCCAAATAGCCTCATTAGCAGTTCACGGAAATCATATTTACCAAATATGGAGATGTAAAGACTAAACTATCAACTGCAGTCTGCACCGAGAATCATTCAAGGATGAATCTATTTTCTATCTCTGTAATTTGGTTATCAAAAACTCAGATCTGTCATCAAAAACAGATCTGCAAAGATGAAATAGTTCCTTAGCTCGTAGGATAATAATTCAGAATTTCCAGAACCAATGAAGTATTTCCTTTCGTCAACAACATCCAAAGGATGAATTACTACGCCAATCAGCTCCGAGTTTCAGCCACAGATTTATAAACGAAAGAACAAAACTTATCAGCGTGCAACGAAGAAAAACTAACGCAACACTCAAGTTTACTTCGTCAACAACTTAAGCGAAATTTTCAGCAACAAATATCTCGGGGAAGGTGAGAAATCTCGACAGAAAAACAGAGGTAGAGGCACCAACGAACTAGCTTCGTCACCCACTTCAACAAGACAAGTCCAACTTTGGCAAAAAAAAAAAAACCCCGCTCCAACGAAGAAAGATGATAAATATGGCAGCAGAAAATCTTACCTCGTCACCAACTAACTCGACAAAGATGGTAATTTAGGCAAATTTATCAGCTTGCCAATCAGACCTGGAGATGATCTGTACAATCACTTCGGAACAGATGAACCAATTCGGGAAGGACCGAGTTAACTCGCAAAGACTAACATCTCAGACTCAACTCGCCAGTTTGACCAGCCAAGGATCTGCAATAAATTACTTCGTCAGTTAGATAGTATTTCGACGGAGGAGATCTATAAGGACTATTTCGACGATCGCTACCAGCAATGATTACCTGAAAAGGGGCATCGAAGAACACGAATATCAGAATACAAGTCTGTGATCACCATTTTTATATCAAGAACACCAGTTAAGCATAAAGAAGAAACCCAGAAATAATCAAAACACTGGGCTCTAGATTTCGTGATGAAGAACAGGGGCAAGTATATATACTTTCGTATATTATGTTCTCCATCACGAAAACTAGGAACACGACGGCAGCAGGCATCCATAGCAAATAACAATCGAAGTCGACAACAACAACAGAAAAATCAAAAATGGAATTATAAATATAACAGCGAAGAACAACACACCTGTGGTAATGGCGAAACCAAGGATTCCGAAGTCTTTCTCCAAATGACTGGTGAACAACAGCAGAAGTTCTTCAAAAGATGATGATATTGCCAAGGGAATTCTTGTCAGAGCAGACCAAGGACAGGATCTGAGGAAGCAAATACCAGTAGAAGTGAAGAACGAAAAGAAAAAATTCAAAAACAAATTAAATTCTCCTCAGAAGACAGAGATGAAACAGGAGAGAATAAGAATGAAGAAGAGAATAAAAGTTATTTCTTCGCACCCTCTCTCATATTTATAGCCGTAATAAGTGGGGGGAAACCGCCCCGAGAATCAAGAAGAAATAAATGCTAGGAGTGGGAAACGTTCCCTAAAATCTAGGGGAAGTTATGACGGAAGTAAGAGAGTTTATCTTCGAACTTTGACTAAACTCAAACTTAGAAGAAAAGGGGCAAATTGTATACACATAAATCAATCGTCAGCCACGTGTCAAGAAGAACACACGTGTATGCCGTAAGGTGGAAGAGCATCAAGCCTATGAGGCCACGTTGCAACACGCCAAGGAACATGCACCATCATCGGTTGCCACGTACCCATCACCAAACAAATACGACGATAGAAGATCGAGGAGTACCTAATAAGGAAGACGCCGCGAAGCACCATAGAAAACCCATAAAGTTACTTTTTGTCATCCCAAGGAAGATCCAAATCGGACGAACGGGAGTGAGAACAGCTGACACCTGCGTTGACAGCTATCTGAGGCGTGCAAACTGTCCCAACCACCCGCCTTAAATGCCATAGACATAGGGCACATGTCGAACATCCTACGGAAAAGGAGAAGGTGTACCTTCGTCGCAATACATTACCGTTGAGAGGCATCGGGGCAGGACGAAGATATCATCGGGATCGGCGCGCTAACCAAGACGATAAGGAACAACTGTCTCAGAGAAGAGGGTCCCACACGAGAAGCCTATAAATACCCAACTTCACTGAGAGAGAAGGGGTCGACCAAATTTAGAGAGAGAGAACTATAGTTCAGGAGAGAGAAATTATAAAGAGTAAGTATGAGTTTTACCTTCTGCTACCTTCGTTCCCAACTCAGAGTCATTCGACTATCCTTTGTAATCTCACATAATTCATAGTGAAAAACCGAATCCCCCTAGGACGTAGGCCTTAGTGCTGAACCACGTAAATCATTGTCTCATTTACATTCCGCACTCTTAGTTTTCTCATAACCATATTATGCATCGGTTAAATCATCATAGATGCACCTATGATGCGAAACAAGGACGAACCCTATGGCTCAGAGTTTCCCATATAATTATTATACTCCGCTTTATATATGTTTTAGTTATTGTAGTAGTTTTATTGACACTGCGAACATTGGTTGTGAACACGATGCTATCATCGTTACTTCTGTGTTCACAATTAAGTCTTTGATATCAGATTTTCTACATGCTCCGCTGCAAGTGGAAACTAAGTTTATATTGTGCCATGTGATGTCCCTTACTGTGGTAAGGAAAGGAAAAATTGAAGTGAGAGTGTTAATCTTAGCAGGCGAACGTTAACTTGGGCTTATAAGATTCAGTTTGGCTCACATTAATCGGTAATTCACATTAATCTCTTCACTCGGGTTCAAAACCTACTTATGAAGGTATTAAAAGTCGGAGCATCCGGAATACAATGACATATTCAGCTTCTGCAGAGGGCAATTCTAGTGCTAGCTAGTACATTTGGCAGTCCTTAATTGGAAATCCTAAAGAAACCGTATGTTTCAATGATCACCGGAGGTATTTGAGAGTCGTGACAGCTAATTTGAACTCGCGCCTCCTCTCCATCGGATGTGGTTTCTTAGAGATACAAGATCTGAAGATCCGCAAACAAGGATAATTTTATTTAAATCAGTCGATTGCCAAAGCTTGAATTGTCGATTACTTACTTTTAAGCCCTTAGAAATTTTGAATTATTTTATTTATCCCTTCCAAATCAAGTACAAATGTTGGATTAGAGAAAAACGTTAATTCCGTTCGTCGTCTCTTCATCTGCTTCTGATCTAAATGCAACTACTAAAGTTCAAGACAAAAAGTCAGCCTCTTATATTTATTGATTTAACAAGAATTAGGACAAACACGAAAGTTGAAGAATCAATCCAAACAAAATTAAATCGATTAAGATTTGAGACAAAAAGGATTTTATAGAATATGGGATTGTTGAAAGGGAATATATGAGTAATGAGCTTCTATGGTTCATTCGTGTAAACTCTATTTAATCCATGCATGTATGCGGTTATTAGTTTCCTTATTACGAGGTTTTAAACTCTTTTAACTTAATACTGCTGGTGATTAATGGATGAAGTTTTACATTTTCTAAACAATTAACATATGAGGTCTTATATTCCCTCCGTTTCTGGAAAAGAGATACTTTCACTTTTTCAATTTGACCTATTTTTAGGCTAAAATGAAAAAGTAAAAGTATCTCTTTTCCAAAAACAGAGGGAGTTAATAGGAAACCGTCTTCTAGGATTTGAAGTTGATTTTCCCGTAGGGATATGATGATATGCTCAAAAGAATTGTCATGTAACTTTAGAAGTGTGTACTGTTTAGTTTGATAAGTTCAGTTACTTGATTTGATTGATCTTGCTCATCTCAATCTTGGTTCATCAAACGATGAATTCAAGTATAAAGGTTTGAAATAATAATCCTTATTTCGCAACTCCATCACAATTTTGTCTAGAAATACCCATGTTTGTAGTCCAATCTTCTCTTCACTCCTAAATAATATCCTCCATTTCGATTAAATCCTTTCACTTTTTCTTTTTGCACCACAAATTACAAAAGTAAGATCTCATGATTGATCATAAACAGTACCGGTTCTTGATGGCGGAGAATGATTCGTCTAGTAATACTTAGCATGTTCTTCTTTTATTACCGAGAACTGAAGCCTTTTTCTAGTAACAAGTACCAGGTAGGTTGGAGAGAAAATCTCCGAAAAATTTAACATAGATTTTACGTCGGCTTGCCACACCTTGCATAACCCACATTACGTAGGAAGAAGAGAATCTTCTTTTATTACCATCATCATTATATATCTTTTTGTTTGGTGTTTGCTTTTCCAATTACTTACCAGCTCAACATTTACAACTATAATACGTACTGTGTAACTAATTTAATTCTAATATTTGTTTTATGGCAGGGAAACTAATTCCCCAGCACGATGGTATCTCCTCTTATGTAAATTTAAAGACTGTATCGATTTTCACTATTCGTGGGGTTTTGGTTTTGGTGGGACTATTTGGTGCTAATTAACCTTATGGTCTGCGCTGATGCGGCCGCCTGACATCAAACCTTATGTTTTCTCCCAAGCTGGTCGCCGCATGGCAAACAAGATCTTAAGGGAGCACCATGAGAGGGGATAAGATACGTACGTCTTTTTCTTTTGTGTCGAATTTCTCTTCACTTCACTATTCTAATAGGTTTAGGGAAGAAAGGGTTGTAGGTTTTGAGATCATTTACTTTGGGGTTTTAATTTATGTTGCTCTTTGTAAAAAGCAGGAGAACGTCTTAATATAGTATATGCTTTTGATCGATCAGAAAAATATGTAATTAGAACAAGCTTTTAGTTAAGAATAATATACAGACAGGGCCGTAGCAAACTATTTGGGGGCTCTAGGCGAAGCTAGAGAAATGGGGGCTCTATGTAAGCCATTCTTTTTTAGATATCTAGAAACACCGAAAAAACACATAATCATACAGAGGTTAATATTGCTGCCCCATTGGAATCAAAATCATCAATCATACTATGGAAATAAATTTATCCACTATCAACTTCCAACATTTGTTGGACAAGCCAACTGTTGCTAAAATTGTCTATAAAATTTTGTATTATATAAACACACTGGGATAGCAGTCTTCCATATCATTTAAAAAAATCAACATTATTTTTTTTTGGTTTTTCCAGTTTAGGCAGGCAAAAACTTCAAAAAGTTTCCGCATAAGTCATGCCCATTAATATATCGAAACTCATATCATGCCTTAGATAACTTTCAAGCTTGATATAAGAAGATGTAAAATGAGTTGTTTGCCGAATGCCCAACTTAACATTTTTTTATGAAGCATACTTGCACCATATTACACAACAACTAAATTGAATCGTTGAATTATTATTTTTTTGAAGAAAAGAATTGTTGAATTAAAAGTTTGGAAGTGAAATGTAGATAAAATAAATTAAATGTCAAATGATAAATTTACTTTGATTTCATTGGCGTAAATCTTGTTTTTCTTTTTTAATTAGAAAGGACAAAACCTTAGAACTTGTGAGCAGAGTGAACTAGATGGGAAATCAAATACAATAAATCAGGGGAAAAAAAGAAGGTAAAGGAAATGGAGCGAGTATATATCAAACTCAAGTAGTACAACAATTTCTTTCATTTCAATCCCATAGAATTCAGTGATTGAGAAATTTTGAACGGTCATGTTCATGGACATGCATTTATTTTTCAACAAACTACGCGCGTACACATTAGGGGGAAGTCTAAAGTAAATTTTGTTAAGATTTTTGTGTCGACATTGGACACCCACAAACAAAGATAAGATAGAATCACGTACCCTCAACCACATGACATTTCCCACTGCTGACTTTTGCGTTTGATTTCCTACATAAATCGACTTCTCTTCGACAACATCGAGCCCCGCATGAGGTTGGGTTATAGAGCTGTCTAGATTCCTCCTAATAAGTGAATATAGCATTTAGAGGTTGGGAGTTTTTTCATAAAGAAAACAACAAGTTATAAATACTACACCCCTTTTTTGAAGGCTTGATTCATCTTGCAATTTCAAAAAAAAAATGTCACTACAAGTAATATTGGCATTGTTTTTGGTTTCGTTGTCTCATGTTGTTGTTTTTTCTTATGATTCATCGTCTTCTTTAATTCATAGAAAACAGATAATATTTGCGGTAAGAGAAGAAGTAGAGTCTCTTTTGAATTGGAAATCAACCCTTAAGAACCAAACTCACTCTTTGCTCCGTTCTTGGAAGAGAAGTTCCAATAAGAATACAACAAGTCCATGCAAGTGGGACGGAATCACCTGTAACAGCAAGGGAAGTGTCACTGAATTGAATTTAACAAGTTCAAATTTACAAGGTACACTTTATAGTTTCAACTTCTCATCTTTCACCAACTTTGTTAGCATTGACTTGAGCAACAATAAACTCTTCGGATTCATTCCCTTTCAAATTGTCAATCTTTCAAAACTATCCTATCTAAATCTTTTTATGAATAAATTTTCCGGACATCTTCCGGTAGAAGTAGGATTTCTTACAAATATGATTTTCTTAGACATTTCTCAAAATCAAATTAGTGGTCGGATCCCTACTTCTATATATAATTTAACCAACCTACAAACTTTATATCTTGATCAAAACCAACTCTCTGGTACCATCCCTCGACATTTGGGAATGTTAAAGTCCCTTACTCGCCTAACATTGTCCACAAACAATCTCACCGGTCCGATCCATACATCTTTATGTAACCTCAAAAACATAAATATTATCTACCTTCATGAAAATAAACTTTCTGGTTATATTCCTCAAGAAATAGGAAAGCTAAGCTCACTTGTTGAGCTGACATTGTCCACAAACAATCTCGTTGGTCCAATCCCTACTTCCATCACTAAACTCAGCAAGCTAGACACTCTATACTTGTACGAAAATAAACTTTCTGGTACCATTCCTCAAGATATCGGAAGGCTAACGTCTCTTACTGACCTTGAATTGTCTACAAACAATTTCGTTGGTCCGATCCCTACTTCTATATGTAACCTTACCAGCCTAAATACTCTATACCTATTTCAAAATAAACTGTCAGGTTACATTCCTCAAGACATTGGGAACCTAAGGTCTCTTGTTGACTTAGAGTTAAACATGAACAATCTCAATGGTCCAATCCCTACTTCTATATGTAATTTGAGCAACTTGGACATCCTACTACTTCATCAAAATCAGCTTTCTGGTCAAATTCCTCAAGAAATTGGAAGGCTTGGGTCTCTTACTAACTTGATGTTGTCCTCAAACAATCTAACCGGTTCTATACCACCTTCTTTATTCAATATTAGCAAGCTAAACATGTTATACCTTTTTAAAAATCAACTTTCCGGAA
This sequence comes from Papaver atlanticum, assembly GCA_023531105.1. Taxonomy (NCBI): domain Eukaryota; kingdom Viridiplantae; phylum Streptophyta; class Magnoliopsida; order Ranunculales; family Papaveraceae; genus Papaver; species Papaver atlanticum. The sequence goes on from JAJJMB010001710.1 coordinate 853,242, forward strand.
CTATCCCCGATGACATTGGAAAACTAAGTTTAGTTAGTGACATTGGATTGTCGACAAACTATCTGACTGGTTCAATTCCTTCTTCTTTATGCAATCTTACCAATCTAATCAAACTTCACATCTTTGAAAATCAGTTGTCTGGTACCATTCCTCAGGATATTGGAAGGCTAAGATCTCTTACCTACTTTCATCTTCGTGCAAACAATCTCATAGGTTCGATACCTAGTTATTTATGTAATTCGACAGTTGGAATGTTACCAGCCTTGTTGTATCTCGACCTTTCAAATAATAAGCTTACCGGACCGATACCCAAACAACTTGGAGAATGTTCAAATTTACTCCGATTGGATTTGAGTAGAAACAGTTTGAATGGAAGCATTCCAGTTACAATTGGAAGCTTGACTTCATTACAGATCCTGTTGGGTCTCAGCCAAAATGAGTTGAGTGGGGAAATACCGCCAGATTTTGGAAAGCTAAAAAAACTGGAAAGCTTAAACCTGTCTCATAACAAGCTTTCCGGTTCAATTCCCTCTTCATTTAATGAAATGCTTAGCTTGACCACTGTCGATGTTTCATACAATGAATTAACTGGTCCTATTCCAAACATCAAGGCCTTTAAGGATGCTCCATCCGGCGCATTGAACAAAAACAGTGGTTTATGTGGTAATCACTCTGGAGATTTTAAACCATGTAACTCAACAATTATGAATGGAGGAAAAAAAGTTAAACCCAAACTTGAGATGATAATTCTAGTTCCTCTGTTTGGTTTTTTGTTTCTTGTATTCACGTTTCTTGCTGTCTTTTTTCTCCTGCGAAAAAGATTAGTACGAAATCTCGAACAGGTGGATCAACCTACAGCTACAAACCCGAGAAGAAACATATTCTCGGTACAAGATTATGATGGGAAACTGGTGTTTGAAGAAATAATTGCAGCAACAGAAAATTTTGATACTAAATATTGCATTGGGGCGGGAGGATATGGGAGTGTCTACAAGGTAGAGCTGTCGACGGGTCAGGTTGTTGCTGTGAAGAAGCTTCACTCGTCAGATGAAGATTCTGAAATAGTTGATCTTAAATCTTTCGAAAGTGAAGTTCATGCATTGACTGAAATCCGGCATAAGAACATTGTAAAACTCTTTGGTTTCTGCTCTAGTGTAGAGCGACAAATCTCATTCTTGGTTTATGAGTTTGTAGAGAGGGGGAGTTTGAAAAAGATTTTATGCGATGGGGAACAAGCAGTAGAGTTCGATTGGATAAAGAGGATAAGATTCATCAAAGGAACAGCTGATGCACTTGCTTACATGCACCATGATTGCGTTCCAGCAATAGTTCATAGGGACATATCTAGCAACAATGTCCTGTTGGATTTTGAATATGAAGCTCGTGTTTCTGATTTCGGTACTGCAAGGATTCTAAAGCCAGATTCGTCTAATTGGACATCACTTGCAGTAACATTAATTTCCTATTTTCTTCTGTTACTAATGATTAATGTTGTTACAGAACTGGCCTATACAATGAAGGTAACCGAGAAGTGTGATGTTTATAGCTTTGGAGTACTTGTGATGGAAGTACTACATGGTAGACACCCATCTGAGATTATCACATTACTCTCTCCTGAGCTCCTTCCAACATCGTCTTCAACTTCGACTACCAATGTTCCGGTGAAAATTATAATGCTGAAAGACATCTTAGACGAGTGCCTTGAAGCACCAACGGATGTCGTGAAGAAAGAGATAATCTACTTTATGAAAGTTGGACTCTCATGCTTACGTGGTGATCCACGTACTCGGCCGACGATGCAAGAAGTATCTGCAGAGCTATCACTACCAGCTGAGAGTAGACCGTTCTTTGGGAAGCCCTTTGAAACTGTTACATTGGGAGACCTACTGATGGGGGATTCGCAAGAATGATGTGCAACTATATCGTCTGCGCGTATTCATTTCATCACTTGTTTCTTCTCTAATTATTCATTATTAAGATGATTGTTATTCTCTAATTAGTCATTTAAATCGCCGATTAAGCTGTCAGTTTAGTCTGTACACAACCGTCTGTACTTGTCACTATCTCTTTGACTTGTGGCACTCTATCATTGGTCCCCACTTTTCTAAAATAATAAAAAAAAAAACTAAAAACTCCGTAGCAGAAATGAAGTGGAACGGAAAATAATCAGAAACAAGTCAGAAATCTGTCTGGATGATTGGTTGAGACGTCTTGGCCAAGGCCATTGCATGACCCGAACTTGTGTTGCACCATCATGGTGCAATATCCTCCCCAGGCTCAATTTCATTTGCAATCCTTCCATCTACAACTCCAGATATCTCACCACATTATCACATCAACCATTCCTATTGCAATACATAGACTCAACAAATCCATAACCTCCACATACACAATCTCATTTCAGTCATATCTCTGGCACTTGCCTTGAAAGCATAACCAAATTCCACCATCAAACTGTAACACCCATAGTTTCTGTTTCTCCTCATTACAGCTCCACACAATAGTTTTTCAACCAGTTCACCTGCAATGCTCATTTACTTGCAATTACAGTTGCTTCCATCTTCTCATACCACCTGCAATGATTACTTCAAGTATCACCACTTAACACATAACACCATTCTTTGCAATCTGTAGTGCAAACCTCAGTCATAACTCCATGGCAAATAGCAGCACCAACAGTCTCAGCTCAGTAGTAGCTACGACTTCAATAACCTCAGCTCAATTCCTATAGTCCATACCACCAGTACCACCATCCAAAGGCACAACCTGTACTTCTTCCATGTATTCTTCTTGCTACAGCTCTACCAGTGTCATACTGCCATTCAACACACACCTGTAAAGCTCATCTAACTTCACCAGTCAGTATCACCAACTCGACTGCTGCAGCAACTACAAGTATGTATATTCTTCCCTGACTTCATTCAACAAAGACCACCACCAGTTTTATCTCCTTCAATACAGCTGCAACCCATAAATCAATTGCAGCAACACCTTGTCAGTTCTGTAGCTTCTTCATAACCCATAACCACCTTCTTCTTAACAAACAGCTGCAGCACATTAGCCATCAACAGACCTAGTCATTCCTTGACACCAGTGACCCAACCAATAGTAACTTCACCCCTTAAACCACCATGAGCATAACCTGTTCATTCAATAATCTCACACAACTCATTGAAGCAGCTGCAAACAATCCTGTAACTTGCCTAAGCATTCATCTAACCCAACAAGAAACTGTGGCCATTACTGCAATCTCCTATATAACATCTCAGACCATTATAATACATTACCACCAGCAACAGTAACCCCATCTTCAAACTTCCACCAGATACAACCATTAAACCAATTATCTCAGGAATTCCAAGCTTAACCAACTCTTAAATCATTAAATATCATCATCAGATTCTTCCAATTACTCATCTTCAGAAACCCTAACTATCTCACAGCTACATAATCTTGTCAGAACCCTTTAAGCATATGATGAGATGTACATTAACAACATCATCTCCCGGCAAACACTCACCATTTCGGACCATCAAATCTCTGTATCTTCAACCAAACCCTAATTCTGCATCTGCAGTTACATGTAGCAATCAACACAAATGTCTCAATCAACCATATAACACAACTGATACTTGTTCTTCATCGTCTAACCATGTGAATCAGCACCGTTTTTTATTCCTTGTCCACCGATTTTAATCAGCTCAAATTAACACCATCGATTCAAATTAGAACACAAACTTATGAACTAAAAAGATGAAATTGAAGAAACCCATGAAGGTTTATACATCGAATTTCAGTAAAAAGGTTCAATTAATAAGAACCCTAAATCAATTTATAACTAAATTCTGCAACATCAGAAGAATTACATGTAGAAGAAAAAAAAGTAACCGAAGAAGAAGGTGTTACCGGTGGTGGTGGTAGCGGCTGTGATATTCAAATGAGAGTGGTGGTGACGTCGATTGGGACTGATGTTGCTGTGGAGAAGTGAAGTGGAGAAGATGAACAGAGATTGAGAAAGAAAAATGAACAGGTTGGGTTGCGTTAATAACTATGCACTAAATCATATCCCTCAAATTTCTTCGAGATGTCCATGTTCACACGAGATTTCTCCACCTATCAAAGGACAAAATTGTAATACTCCCTCCGTTTTTGGAAAAGAGATATTTTCACTTTTCCAATTTGGCCTATATTTTGACTAAAATGAAAAAGTACATCTTTTCCAAAAACAGAGGGAGTATAAGATTTCATCTTCTCATGTCGGTCAACGAGAAATTGACCAGACGACCGAAAAATTGACTTTTCCAACGGATTTGGATGGAAAATATCCATTAGGCCTATATTTATAAATGAAAAGAAAACAGGGGTACATTTTTAAGTCGGATGTAAATATATGGGTACATCTGTTTGTAATCCTTTTAAGAATTTATCTTTTGACGTCTGTATCTCCCCGCTACATTTAATAAGTTCTTTTGGCACTCATCTTTACCCTCCATATATTCCTCTCTTATTCTTTTTCTTCCGTTAGGCATCATACTAAAAACCGGATCCCTCCATGGCTTTGGCAACTCTAAACACAACACAGTTACCAGCACTTTCTATGTACAAACTCTGATCGTCAGGAAGTGTAAAATAAACACAACCCCTGGCAAGCCTGTACCCCCATTTCGGCTGCAGAACAACAAGCAAGAAATAGAACATAATCACCTATACTATACACCATCTTCCACGCCATTGCAGAAAAATCCAACCTCATCACAACTATTTGGGTAACTACTACCTTCCCAAATCCTCTCGAAGTGAACACAATTGGAATTTAGTAAAATTTGTCATCAGTCTCCACGAAATAAATAAATGGAGAACAAGTATCCAATCCTACAAATGGATATAAATCCCCGTCTCTTACCTTTCTTATAGGGGGTCACTACCCATGATGCTGCTTTTTGTGATAGAAAAATTTGACGTTTGCACTCTCTTCACCCATCAAAGGACGGTTGGCGTATGATTCTGAATACGAGAGAGAAGGAATTGTGGGGGAAAAAGTGTTGGTTTATTAAACTGTAGTTGCGGAAAATCCCACAACTACACCCGTTGTAATGATAATAACACAAAGCTTAAGTCATGTGAATCAACCCAAACATTAATGATATTATTCACCACTTTGACACTAATATGATCTTCTCAAATGCTTTGTACTGTATGTATGGTGTTCTTACAGGAGATTCAAGATGAGTTTGTATACAACACTGGAGAAATACAAGATGAAAGCTAAGTTCTAATGTTTACTTCTTTCTCTCTTGATAACTTATCTATCTCAACTCATCTCCCTCTCTCTCTATCATTTTGGAAACCTTATATAGGAAAATATATCAATAGAAGACAACTATGGTTCACGTGCAAGATCTCAGTTGATGGATTTTGTTTCAGTTTGTCTTATTCGCCAGGCTTTTGAGAGCTGTCTCTATCTATCGTGTTGCTGCTGCTTAGTCCTTCGTGATTTTTCTATTGAGATGGTCATCACCTTGTCTTTATCATGTAACTTCTCTTCGCGTTATTCCTCTATTATCGCGTAATTACTATTCGACTTATCTCTCGATAATTATTGTCTCTTCGTGCTTAAGGTTGTTTTGATTAGAGCGAAGTTGTAAATCTGTCTTGTGCGATATTTCGCCCCTACATTTTGCCTCTTCTCGCGTTGTTCTTCTGTAAGAATCCTTGGTCAAACTTCGCGTCAGTCCTATCTTATCATTTGTCTTACTCGACATGCTTCCGCACCTTCAGCACAGTCGTTATACGTGCTGTCAGTTTCCTCTTTTTCCGGCGGTGCGTCTTTATTGCTCTTCCTTGGATAAATACCCAATGAGAAGGAAAATATATTTTATTTTTCTCTTCCTCTCCTGTTCGATTTCCTTTCTTTCTCTCAAGTTCTGTGGCTTCCATGGCGGATTGTGATGTATCTCTCTTTGCTGCTGTTGTATTGTCTTTTCAGTGAGTTATTTCTTCAGTTCTTCATGATTTGTATTTCCTTTGTTGTTTTCCGAGCTTCAGTGTTTTCTTATTTTGGTATTCCCATTCTTCCACAGATCTAGATCTTATTTTATTAGATCGATCAAGAGGTTTGTAAAGAACTTTCATCGTGATTGGGGGCCATCCAAAGATAGGATCTTGTCTTCTTATGTTCTAAGCATGACAATATTTCCTCTCGGTTGTATGGTACCCAATTTGATCCTCGGGTTACCATTCAGAAAGAATTATCTAAGTTAACTGTTAGAAGGATCTGTTTCGCCGATGTACGTGTTCTAGCTTGGAGTCACCATGGGAATAAGGAGGTCGTGGTGATGCTGATTACTTGGTTGTTTGGGATCATGTCTTAATTCCAATTTATAATGGCTTCTGATCAGATATGATCCTAATTTTTGGTGGATTTGATGCGCTGCTGGCGATGATGAGTCTTCTTCACGGGGGGAGTGACTGGATGGAGGTTCGCGAGAAGAAATTTTAGTTGTGCATTATTATCTTTTGTATTTTCTCATTCTGTTGTTTGTAGAATTCTTGTGTGTCTTCTACCTTTAGGAGCGTATTATTACTTCGCGATTGTATTACTTTCCTGCATTCAACTTTTAGAAATAGACACGTATTCGAAATCGAGTGTTATTTATATTCCCATAATTTCCTCTGCTTTCCACCTTCTCAAGAATATACCCGCTTCAAATGATATGCCTTGCATATTATATAGATGGCACGAACATTTATATGTGCGAATCATATGATATTGTGAAAAGGAATAGAGTATGAATGCTTGTTTACAACCTACGTGAATATTGGTTTCAGATTTATGCGAATCACCAGAGTAATGCGAATAATAAGTTAAGGCGAAAACTAAATTCTTATTTGTATCTTATCGTGCTACTCAGGCATGCGAAATCATATCATATTCTTAGGGTTTGAAGTTTATGCGAAGATAATCTGTACTACAACATTGTAATTCAAATGGGTATGGTATGTATCGCATGAGATGAACATGGATATTTATTTATGCACCACCTAGCATGTCTTGGTAAGAAAATATGCCAAAACCTAAAATGTTATTTCAAGTATACTTAGCTTAATGAGGGTATGTCTCCTCTGTATTTCTTCGTGCCTTAGCGCGACTTTTTCATTGCTCAGTTTTCTTCGCGCTCCTTTGTGATTTGTATTCGCATGATCTTTTATAGGTATTATTTGGATCCTAAGTAAGGTCTTATTGCCTTCCACCGCATAGAGAACTTAAAGGACTTATGGTCGCCTTGGGAAGGGTCTTCAACATTGGGAGACGAAATCTCAGTTCCATGTGCTCTTGTGAGTCATTGGCCATCGATCTCGATTAACTTTGTTAGTATTTTTACCTCCTCAGGTTGTATTTGCGGCAATATGCCAAGCCTAAGATACTCTCATGAGTACAATGCCCCAACACATTGCCGTCTTTGATACAATTCAGCTCCCTAGTGAAGGGTGCCATCCCTTTGTATTCCCCCTGAGTTGCCCTTTCAAGGAGGTCACACCTAACCATTTCAGTTGGGCTCCTCCCATCCATTTATATGATAATCAGTGTTGTCGTGATTCCATTCCTTCCGCCTATGTGGATTCAAGTACGAAATCACACCCTAAGTGGGGTTTCTTCAGAACCGAGTGTATCCAAGCCAGGAAATCCTTCTACTCGACTTATCATGTTTGTATACCCCATGCCGGAGAAATTATTCGCTGAGTGGTTCGTTCTCAGTGGCCTCCAGCGGATAGGCTTTTATTTCCCCCTAATATAAGTAACTTCTCCAGGATTCCCCAATATGACGCATGTTAGGGCTTATGGTCGCCTCTTACACATTGTGTTGTCTGCCGATCGTACAATTGTGAGAACTAAGTTAACATGCCAAAATTGGGTATCCCAGCCTCCCTAATTAGAGGTTTTATTAAGTAACTTGCTTCCCCCGATTGAGGTCTTACGAGATAGTATCTTTGTAACTTGTTTCTCCTTTAGCTTGTTCGCACATAGAAGGAACTTTGCTTCGCATTAATGTTTTTTTGGTTGATACAGAGCTTAGTTTCTTCATTACATCATTTCGATATTGTGGACTTTGTTTCTTCATTTCTTTGCTTTCTTATGGCGTCACTTAAAGATAGTATCTCTTAAGATATAAACTATTCCAAGGATGAGTGAGTGTGTTCTTCCCTTCTTTATCAGTAAGTTCGTACGCTCCATTTTCGACGATGCTTTTGACGATGTATGGTCCCTCCCAGTTTTTCGCGAGTTTTCCTCCCGATTCTCTTTGATACGGTGGGATTTCGTGCAATATCAGATCTCCCACATTAAAATTTCTTGGTTTGACATTTTTGTTGTATTCTCGAAAGAAATGTCGGTATATTTGATCATGTGTTGTAGCGCGACTTCTCTATTGTCTTCCACATCATTGAGCCTAGATAGTATGGGATATGTATTTAGGTTTTTCTCCCAAGCTTCGTGTTTGGTCGTGGGTATGATGACTTCTGTTGGTATTATGGCTTCCACACCATATGTTAAACAGAATGGACACATTCCAGTAGCTTCGTGCCTCGTTGTATTGTACGCTCATATAGTATTATGAAGCTGTTCGCACCATCCTTTGTGGTGCCTGTCGAGTTTCTTCTTTAGTATATACGCCAAGATTTTATTTGTTGCCTCAGCCTGGCCATTGCTTTGCGGATAGAGTAGAGTCTACTTTCCACTCTGGATCTTGAATGCATTAAGCAACATAGCGATATTATGTCCCTCAAATTGTTTTCCATTATCTGACACCAACTGCACTGCGATTCCAAATCTGCTTATGATTTGCTCGAATATAAAGGAGAGGACGTCACAGTCTCTTATATATTGTGTTTCTCTTGCTTCAACCCACTTCGTGTAATAATTTGTTGCTACTATCAAGTATCTTCGCTGCTTACTTCCTGGTACGAGAGGACCCACTATGTCTAAGCCCCATTTCGCGAAAGGCCAAATACTTAATACTGAGTTTAGGGTTCTTCCTGGTGCATGGATACACTTCCCGTATCTCTGGCATTCTTAGCATTTAGTGGCAATGTCTTTCGCATCTTTGTGCATGTGTGGGCAATAATAGCCCTTCCCTCTGGTTTTAAGTGCCAAATATCTCGTTCCGCTATGATTTTTAGCGTCTCCATAGTGTATGGCCTTCATGATTTCAATTCCTTCTTCAGGCGATAAGCACCTCAGGAGTGGTCCACGAAAGGATCTTCTATACAATATTCCATCGCGTAACTCATAATTCGTGGCTTTGCTTTTTAGCTTATATGCTTCTAGTCTGTCACGTGGGACTTCTCCATCTCGCAAAAATTTATGAATTTGGGTTCGCCAGTCTATTTTCTCAGGATCCTTTTCTTTATCATTATCCTTCACATCTATGATTTCTACAGCACGTCCTTCTGTATCTATCGATGGTTGCATTAAGATCTTAATGCGAATGAATTTCGTTTCGGGATTTACCGTCATTGATGTGATGAATGCGAGTGCGTCAGCATGTCGATTGTCCTTCCGACATATGTGTCTCCAGATGATTTTTGGGATGCGATCTGAATACTTCTTTGCTAATTGTGAATACCTTTGTAGCGCGACATCGTTAACCTTGTATCGCCCACCCATCTGGCGAATGACTAGTTACGAGTCACTGGTAAGCCTGAAATCGTCCAGCCCCATCTCTACTGCCAATCTTAAACCATGTATCACTGCTTCGTATTCGACTTTGTTGTTTGTGGTTTCATACTCTAATCTGAAACAATGAACTATTCTTTCTCCAGTGGGCGAAGTGAAAACAATACCTATCCCGTTTCCTTGGCTATTTACAGATCCATCTATGAAAATTTCCCACCTCCTAGGGTTATCTTCTCTCAGCAAATCTTCTGGGTCCATGCGATCTTCATCAATATCCATCATTTCGCTTGTAGTATCATCTTCTTCTAATGGGAAGTCCGCGATGAAGTCGGCGATTACTTGAGATTTTGGCGAAGATAGAACTTCATAGCTTATCCCGAATTGCTCGATTTGTGCATTCAATCTCTCTAATTTTCCTACCCTCTTAGAGGATTTCAACACGGATTCAACGGGTGTTTTAGTCAACACTTTTACTTTGTGCGCGTGAAAATAGATGTAAAGATTCCGAGTCGCGTAGAACAACGCTAAGATCGGTTTCTCTATCTTGGTATAGTTGCGTTCCGCAAAGTTAAAGGTTTTGCTGATGTAGTAGATCGGTTTTTCCACTCCCTGATCTGATCAACGTAATACCGCGCTGAGATCATATGGGGTCGTGGAAAGATATATTATCAATTCCTCATTTTGTTCTGGTTTTTGCAGCATTGACAAGTTCACCAGGTAGTCTTTTATGCTTTGAAGGGCGGCTTCGCATTCCTACGTCCATGCGAACATGCTCTATTTCTTTAAAATGTTGAAAAAGTTTTTGATTTGTCGTATGAACGCGAGATGTATCGTCATAGGGATACGATCAGACCATTTAGTTTTTGCACGTCTTTGATAGTAACTGATGATGGCATTTCACCTATGGCTTGTACTTTGATAGGGTCGACTTGGATTCCCTTCTTTGAGATGATATAACTTAGAAATTTTCCTGAAGCGACCCCAAAGATACATTTTGCAGGATTTATCTTCATTTTTATCTTTCGCATTTGCTCGAATATTTCCTTTAGATCCTTCGCATGATTAACTGAGTTTTTACTCTTGACCAGCATGTCGTCGACATAAACCGCCAAAGTGGTGGGTATCCAAGGTTTGAATACTTTCTCTACCTTTCGCTGGTAAGTGGCTCCCACATTTTTTAACCCGAAAGGCATTCTGGTGTAACAATATAGACCTCTTGGTGCGAAAAATGTCGTGTTTCCTGATCTTCCTTTGCTAAAGGTACTTGGTTGTACCCCAAGTATCCGTCCATCAACGATAATCTGTCACACCATGTGACTGATTTCACTGTTTGAGGGATGTCTGGTAACAGATAACTTTCTTATGGGCAGGCCTTATTTAGATCGGTGAAGTCGATGCAAATGCGAATCTTTTTATTCTTTTTAGGAACTACCACCATGTTCGCAACCAATTCTGCATACTTTGCAAGTCTTATGATCCCTGATTCAATCATTTTTTGTAACTCTGCCTCAATTTTTTCGTGATATAATACTGCTATTTTTCGTATCCTTTGCCTGACTGGTCTTGATGTCGGGCTGATGGCTATCCTATGGCAGGCAAGGGAAGGGTCTATGCCTGGCGTTTCGCCCATACTCCATGCAAAGACATCGTGATGATCTTTTAGCAGTTGTATGAGATTTTTTTATTCTTCTTCTTTCATTGTGGTCCCTATTTTTATTATTTCGGCTCGGCCTTTATCCCCAGATTGATGTCTTTCGTGGTCTCTTCAGAAGTAAAATTTGGTATGGATTCTCCTTGCGAGGTTGGCCCTTTTAGCTGGTGTACGGGTTATCCTTCCTTTTCAGGAATTTCTCTTGGGATCCCTTTTCCTTTAGTCGCCCTCACCATGTAGATTTGGAATTCCTTTTCCTTCTTTGCCTCCTTCACCTTGTTTTTATTATCCTTTTCCCTTTGTTTTCGTCCTTCCTGATGTTCGTACGTTTAGGTCTCGACACTTCTTCGCCTGCATGATATCTCCTTTGATTTCTCCTATGCCATTAGGAATAGGAAAGCGAATACACTAGTGGAAGGTAGACGCTATTCCTATGAAAAGACAAGGGTACCCAAATACACCACAATCTTTAAAATATCCACTTATAAGTCCTCTTACCGAAAGTGATTGTCTATGGACAAAATACGACAAATCGGTATTCACACTTTGTGTGATCGTCTATGGATACGAGATCGAGACAATATAAATATCAAAGTGTGATTACTTGATAATAGGTTCGGACTTAACCAAACACTATAGGATCAGTATCAAGTAATACGGAGTTAACGTTTGTGTAATTTACTTTAAATTATAATAACAACAATTATAATTGCGGAAAGGAAAATTAAATGACACGGCAAGATTTTGTTAATGAGGAAACCGCAAATGAAGAAAACCCCCGGGACCTAGTCCATAATTGAATACTATCAGAATTAAGCCGTTATACAAAATCTAAACCAACTTCATATAGTTGAGACCAAGCAACTACCCCTAGTTCACTTAGTTTTTTAAGTATCTCTTCTCTTCCGAAATTCGGTAAGTGCACGCACTGGAACAATTCTTTTGGTTCGTATTCCAAATAGTAAAGGAACAACAAATCTGTTCGCTAAAAACTCTATTCAAACACAGTGATTGAGTTTGATAAAGTCTCTTCCGTTTAATCTAATAAACTCCATTGTCGGGTTTAAGATATATTTATCCAACAACTACCGAAGTAACAGAGTTTATACTTGCAATCAATCAATATAAAATCCAACAAGAAACTATAAGACTATGCCGATATCACGCAACTAATCAATCGAATAAATATGATATTAGTTGGATCCCATCCGATCAAGGTTTGTGCACACCAAAGATATGAGAACCAATAAGAAATCTTCTTCGTCTTTAAATCTTTAAATCTTCAATTAAAACCCGCGCAACACCACTTGAATCTCTTGTGATCAATCACGCACAAAACGGATTCTGTTAACATTGGATAATCACAAGATGTCTTTAGATCTACAAACAGTTTTAAAGATCTCGTCGACACATCGATCTAGTTTGAGTGAATCTTATATCAGAAGAGAAGATTCAAAAGAATAAACAAATTAGGTGCAATCAAATTTCAATAACCTTTAGTCAATCAAATCAAATCGAAAACTAATAACACTGCAATTATCTAGTTTCCCGCCAATGGTACTCGTAGAGCTTCTTGATCTCACGGAAGTCTTTAAACGAGCGGTCGTAAGAGATTTCGCCTAATTAGGTTACTTTCCTCTCCGAATAGACGGCTCCACCAGAAATAACAAAAAGATGAAGTTTTCCTGGCTCTTAGGATAGTTTGCTAGAAATGCAAACTTGGTTATTTATAGACCAAGGATGTTTGGACACCAAGGAATTTCCAAAACCGAAAATATTCTCAAGATATGCAATAAATAACTAAATTATTCATAATTCCTGGAAATGCTTTGTCCTTATGAAATCCTCAATAGAAAATCTCCAATTAGTAAATGCACATTACTAATTTTTATTCTCTAGAGATATACATTTAATTGCTGGTAATTAAAGCATATAAAACTAACAACCTTAATTAAAAGATTCTTAATTTATTTCGAACAGGGATCTCCTTGAGTAATTAAGGAATATTTTTAAACAATAAATGATAAGAGTTACTGATCGTGTTCCAAGTATGTTGAGATCTTTTCTTTGTAAATCCTCTTTCATCTTTACAATATTGGAATCGATTATACCACACTTCCAAGCAAGTTTTTAATTGGTTCATCTGTATTCCAAGAAAACTATGTGATTGATCAATTATCAAATCACAATTATGGGTTCAATCGGTTCTACCAATCACATGATCGGTTATACCTTCAATATGGTCTACTTGTGATCGGTCACACAAGTTACCAGGACCGGTTACATCAGTTACCAGGATCGGTTACGTCAATTACCAGGACCGGTTACCATATACTCATGGTATTGCTTGTGATCGGTCACACCAGTCACTAGGATCGGTTACACCAATTATTAGGACCAGTTACACCAATTACAAGGATCGATTACACAACTCTTTTGTGATCGGTCACACCAATTACTGGGATCGGTCACACCGATTACAAATATCGATCATACCATCTCAGGTGATTACTTAGGATCGGTTACACTAATTAGTCAAAACTAGTCATACCAAATCATAAGTCAGGCATTGTGATTAGTTATACCAAGATGCATAATAAGTTATGATCGGTTCTACTAACTCACACATATTGGTAATCCAAAGATATGCAGTGAATAATAATACCAATAATCCTAGCGATTTCCCTTTCGATTCATAAAACAAGTTCATGAACGTACTTCCTTTAAACAAATGTAAATATTGTTTCCTAGGATGAAATCTTCACCTTTACCCATACACATAATCACAATAACATTCATAAGATTATGTCGATGTCATATCTACGAAGTTCAAAAGATAAGCGTTATACTTCATAGTCTAATTCCTTAATACTATGATCATATGATCATGTTTCAATACTAGAGTAAAATATTCATTCACAGCTTCGAAGTTATGTTTTTAATATATCACGACTTGAAAGATACATTAGGAATGAAATAGTTCAAGTCAATATTACTAACCTCAAGAGGAAGGATGTCGTCGTCGTTGTAGCTAGTTACTTCTTCACGTTCTTCAAGTCTTCGAGTAATACTTGTATGTCTCATATTCCTAAACTTTTTATTCTAACCTATATGAAGTTGACTCTAGTACATAGTCAAGCGACTCTTAGATGAGTTTTAATTCACTAAAATATGACAACCAAACTTGACATACTACCAACGCTTGGTGGGTTCAACCGAGCTATGCTCTAACATCCTATGACTTCATGTATCCAGGGTCTTCAGATAATCGCGTTATATGGAGTATCCACATCCACGACACTGAATGTTACTATCGTTTCAAGTAAATTTACAGGTATTGTCACTGTGATTTCGCCCTTTGGTTTTGTCGCTATCCCGTTAAATCCGAAGATGTTGTATTCTGCCGGGGCGAGGTTCAAATTGTTGTATCCCATCGCTCTGAACGTGTGGTAGAACAATACGTCCATCGAGCTGCCACTGTCTACTAATATTATGTCGATTGTCAGAGGGGGTATCGCGTTATCTTCATCTCTGCGATCTGATTCCATTATCATAGTGATGATTAGGCTTTCTTCGTGCGGCTTTCCGTTTCCTGAGGCGTCTTTAGCACTGAATGTGATTCGTTGTTTTTGACAGTTTTCTAGGGGCGTATCTTTCTCTTTGGGATATATTCATTCACCATTGAAGTCACTTTGTAGACTCGTCTTAGCACTTTGTCGCGAAATTCACTGACATCCTTCGTGGTTAACACAATAGCATTGTATTGCTGATGCCCCACATTTCGTCTTATCTATACTTGGCTTCGACTTTCGTGCTGAGTTTTTTTTCGCCAATTTTTTCCCTGGTAATTATTTCGCATTATGCCTTTAAGTATCTTCTCTCTTTCCTTTCCTCACGCCTTCGTACATCATCCCGCATATGGTTATCTAATTGTGCTGCCCTTTGTTTCCTTTCAGCGATCTCCTTTTCTCTGCGTTACCTTTTATAGCTCTCTCCATAATCTATCTCCAATTCATATTCCCCCACCTTCCTTTTCAGATTATGGTTTTCTATCCAGAGTCTCCCATGCTTGATTGCAAGGTCCACTCGTTCAGCAATAAGTGTTTTTTCCTCCACCTTCCATTGCGCAAGTTTTCTCTGATACTCTCGCATGGTAATACTTACTTCCCTTTTGCAATTTGAAATTTTAGCTCGTCCGGGTATCTCCTTGTCGTTTTTTCTGATCCACTGCATGCTTCCTCTGATAAATATTTTCTTTGATATTTCTCTCCTCCTCCTTCCATTAATACCTCTTCTTTGTGCCGCTGTTGAATAATCATTCTGCGGTACGATTCTCACCATCTTATAGTCGGGAGGAGATCGAGACAGTGTTACTAATCAAAGAAGGTTTTTGAGAAAATTTCTTCCTGAGAACTTTTGGAGTTTTGAAGATAAATAGTTTTTGAGAAAGCTTCTTCAATCTAGACTAAGAAATGGTATACATTTTATTGGATTTTCGTGGAGGACAAAAAAATGAAGGTAATGAGAATAACAGACAAACTTCAAGAGATAATGATTTCTAGCCGGTAACTAGCAGGTAAGGATGAATCCTCCCTGTTTCTAGCGCCAAAATGTAGTTGCAGAAAATCCCACAACTACACCCGTTATAGTGATAATAACACAAAGCTTAAGTCATGTGAATCAACCCAATCATTAATGATATTATTCACCACTTTGACGCTAATATGATCCTCTTAAATGCCTTGTATTGTATGAATGGTGTTCTTACAGGAGATTCAAAGATGAGTTTGTATACAACACTGGAGAAATACAATATGAAAGCTATGTTTACTTCTTTCTCTCTTGATAACTTATCTATCTCAAATCATCTCCCTCTCTGTCTATCATTTTGGAACCCTTATATAGGCAAATGTATCAAAAGAAGACAACTATGGTTCACGTGCAAGATTTTAGTTGACAGATTCTGTTTCAGTTTGTCTTATTCCCCAGGCTTTTGAGAGTTGTCTCTATCTATCGTATTGCTGCTTAGTCCTTCGTGCTTTTTTGGTTGAGATGGTCATCGCCTTATCTTTATCGTGTAACTTATTTTCGCGTTATTCCTTCATTATCGCGTAATTACTCTTTTCCTTTTCTCTCGATAATTATTATCTCTTCGTGCTTAAGGTTGTTTTGATTAGAGCGAAGTTGTAAATCTGTCTTGTGTGATATTTCTCCCCTACATAAACCTTCAAAGAATTCTTGATTGTTTATGAAAAAGTGGGGTCTAACAACCACACCCAATATTTTGTTCGACAATCTGAATAAACAAACTCCAATATACTTTCAATAGAATCAACTAGACGGTCAGACTCAATCTTTAGAAAAGTATATCAAAGTGTTTATTTCTCCAATTCTCAATTCAATCCGCAATCAGCAAATAGGAATTTGCGATCCCGATTGAATATAAGAGAAATAACTTGAACGGTACCAAATACCAATGTTCAAGGATCAATCAATTCCAATCAACAACCAAAGGTTGGATTTCCCATTTGATCGATTCAACGCACAACCTGTGATATTTCAATTATATAACAAAATATAATGCAGAAAAGAAATAACACAGATACAAGAATTTTGTTAACAAGGAAAACCGCAAATGCAGAAAAACCCCGGGACCTAGTCCTAATTTGAACACCACACTGTATTAAGCCGCTACAAACACTAGCCTACTACCAATGAACTTCGGACTGGATTGTAGTTGAACCCTAATCGATCTCACACTGATTCAACGTATAGTTACGCTCCTTACGTCTCTGATCCCAGCAGGATACTACGCACTTGATACCCTTAGTTGATCTTACCCACAACTAAGAGTTTCTACGACCCAAAGTTGAAGACTCGATAAACAAATCTGTCTCACACATAAAAGTCTATAGAATGAATAAATATGTCTCCGACAGAAATACCCAAGAGTTTTTGTTCCGTCTTTTGATAAATCAAGGTGAACATGAACCAATTGACAAACCAGACATATATTCCCAAAGAACAACCTAGTATTATCAATAACCTCACAATAATCTTAATTGTATGGTAGCGAAACAAGATATTATGGAATCACAAACGATGAGACGAAGATGTTTGTGATTTCTTTTTATCTTGCATATCGGAGATTAAATCTCGAGAAAATCTTAGGGAAGATAGTACTCAATACTATAGAAACGGCAAGATCAGAACACGCAACTACAGAGAAAATAGTTGGGTCTGGCTTCACAATCCCAAAGAAGTCTTCAAGTCGTTAACCTAAAAGGTTTCATGAAAAACCTAAGGTTAAAGTAGAATCGACTCTAGATTATGCAACTAGTATCACACAGGAGGTGGAGGGATTAGTTTTCCCAGTTGCTAGAGTTCTCCTTTATATAGTTTTCAAATCAGGGTTTGCAATCTAAGTTACCTTGGTAACAGCATTCAATATTCACCGTCAGATGAAAACCTGATTCAATTCAAGCTAATATCTTTCAACCGTTAGATCGAACTTAGCTTGTTATACACAAATGAAATGCACCTTCATTTAGGTTTGAGTAACTGTACCTAAACGTGTACACCATGTTGGCTCAACAGTAATTAACCAAAGTTAGCTATATGAACACTTTCATATCAACCTTATTCAACTTAACCACAACTAGTTCAAATGACTCAAATGAAACTAGTTATAGAGTTGTTCAATTGCTATATTCTCATAGAAGTATACAAGAACACAATTGAAGCAAAATCGGTTTGATTCACTTGAATCAACTTATGAACATTATAGCCACGGTTTGCAAAGATTGCATTCCTTATTATATAAATGTATTAGTTGATGTACACAACCGATTTTAGAACTTTAACCTTCAAGTATGCATACGGGTACGCACACTTGAAATACCTGGACTGAGTTTGGGTTACGCCAGCACGCAAAAGGGTATGCATATTTCCAATCCCAGCAGATAATCTAGGACATGAACCTTACGCCAGTACGCATACGGGTACGCATACTTAGTTCCCGGATTTCTCAAACCAACAGGTACGCATACGGGTATGCATACTATGATTCCCGTACATGGATTACATATATGCAAGAATGCACAACATGTCCAATAATGGTTAAGTGTTCTAAACTCTATTTCAATCATTGAAACTTTCTTAGAGGATGACAATAGCCGTTTTCACACACTATTAGCATCAAAGCAATTTTCAAGTTATTGAAATAATCATAACAAAACATTCTACGTCTACACCAAATGATTGTATCACACAAACCATGTAAGATGTTATTCGGTAATTTTCACATGATCATCTTTTGACTTTCGTCAAGAATATAAGATGAACTTGGTTGAAGCGAAAGCTTACCAACACATATTTTGAGAAATATGTAACCGAGTGAAACTCAGCTCGAAATTTCAAATGTGTGTAGTTGAAAACTACATCGTAAACGACTTATGTCTCAATATAGGAGATAGGGTAGAAATAGACTTTCCAAGTGTTCGATGAGTTTTAGTCTCCACATACATTTTGTTGATGAAGTCCCACAAGATCTCCTTAGTAGTTCTTCGTCTTCAATGATGAACGCCGTGAAGTCTAATGCTCAACTACACAATCTATCCTAGTCCGAGACATCACTATAAGTAGACTAGAAATCAAGACTTATAGTTTTGATCACTAACATTGACAAGCAAGCTTGAGATAGCAACACTTGCGAGTTCGGCCGAGCAGTGATCTAACAGTTTATTTGCAAGTTTGCATGGAGAGTTAGAGGTTGCGTGTTTGTAGCCTGTTTGGCAAGGAAAAGAAAAATTCGATTCTAGAAGCCCGAAGCAACAAAACAGTTACCTGCAGTAAGAGAAGAAGTAGAGTCTCTTTTGAAATGGAAATCAACCCTTGGCAACCAAACTCGCTCTTCCCTCCGTTCTTGGAAGAGAAGTCCCACTGCCAACACAACAAGTCTATGCAATTGGGAGGGAATCACCTGTAACAACGAGGGAAGCGTCGCAGAATTGAATCTAACAAGTTCAAGTTTACAAGGTACACTCCATGGTTTCAATTTCTCATCTTTCGCCAACTGTGTTAGTCTTGACTTGAGCAACAACAAACTCTTCGGGTCATTCCCTCACAAATTGTTAATCTTTCTAAGCTAACCTACATTGATTTTTCCATGAACAATCTTTCGGGATATCTTCCGGCAGATATAGGATTTCTTACAAACATGAGTTCCATTAGCATTTCCGAAAATCAAATTAGTGGTCCGATCCCTACTTCTTTTTATAATCTTCGTAACCTAAAACTTCTTTACCTTTATAAAAAAAAACTTATCTCGAGAAATCAGAAATTTAACGTCTCTTATGGATTTGGAATTGAATTCAAACAATCTCGTTGGTCCAATCCCCACTTCTATAGGAAACCTTAGCAACCTAAATATTTTATACTTGAATGAAAACCAACTTTGTGGCACTATTCCTCAAGAAGTCGGGAGACTGAGGTTTCTAAGTGAATTTGCTTTGTACTCAAACAATCTCACTGGTCCAATCCCTACTTCTATAGGAAACCTTACTAACCTAAATATTCTATACTTTTATGATAATCACCTGTCTGGTACCATTCCTCATGAAATAGGAAGGCTAAGATATCTTACTGACTTAGGGTTGACAATAAACAATCTCACGGGTCTAATTCCTACTTCAATATGTAACCTTAGCACTGAACCCTGAACCCTGAGTTAGGGTAATATTTCACTAGAGATTGGAAGGCTAAGATATCTTACTAACATTCAATTGTACAAAAACAATCTCAATGGCCCACTTCCTGTTTCTATATGCAATTTGAACAATCTAAGAAATCTCAGTATTTTTGAAAACCATCTCTCTGGTATCATTCCTCAAGATATCGGATGCCTACATTCTCTTACTGATTTAGCACTAGCAGTAAACAAATTCTCTGGTCCAATCCCTATTTCTTTATGTAACTTGAGCAACTTAAAGACTCTGCGTCTTTTTGAAAATCAACTCTCTGGTCCAATTCCTCGGGAAATAGGAATGCTAAGATCAATGGTCACCATCATGCATGTCTTTTTCAACCAAACGTAAAAACCGGGAAAGGAGGAAAGTCTTGAAAGTTCTGTTGAGATTTTTGTATGCTAATCACTGCATAAATATCCTGCTTGTGGACAAGCGTCAGTTATGATAAGATCCTAGTTACACTCGGCCACAAAACATAGTAATTGTAATTTGAAGTTGATTCCAAATGGAGTCTTTCACAAAGCAACAATAATGTTACTGTATATGAGAAAACCCCTTGGCCCATGTCGACAGTAGTTGGGAGCCAAGGTTTTTGGTTGGTGTGGAACTATATGATGAAAAAACTGGCACCGATCATCTAGTGTTCCAAATTTTCATTCAGTGATTGAAAATTTTCTGGATGGTCATGTACTCATGCTCATGCCTTAATTATACAGCAAACGATGTATAGATTGAGACAGCCCTAGTAAGATTTTCTAAAGATTTTTCTAATATCATCAAGACATTCGTGTGTGTGGACAACCATAAACCAATATAAGATCGAACTAGACATTTCCTACGTATACTGGCTTAACTAAGTCTCATCTTCTGTGTTTGATTACTTTTGTCGTTTCTCCTGTTTGGCAGAGAAACTTCATCTCTTGATACATTTTTCTTCTTCTGAGGTTTTGAATTTCTGTAAAATAGCTAGACGGATAAAGTTGACTCCAAATGAAGTCTTTCATAAAAGAAAAAACGACAACAATGTTATTATATATTGTACCCCCTCATATGAAGATTTGGTTCATCTTGCAACTGTCTTTCAATTTCCAAAAATGTTGTTACAAGTAATAATTTCGTTGTCTTTGGTTTCAATGTACAATGCTGGTGTTTTTTCTTTTGATTCGTTGTCTTCTTTAAATCACACAAAACAGTTACATGAAGTAGAGTCACTGTTGAAATGGAAATCAACCCTTGGTAACCAAACCCATTCTTACCTCCACTCCTGGAAAAGAAGTTCAATTGCCAATACAACGAGTCCATGCAAGTGGTTCGGAATCACTTGCAACAACGAGGGAAGCGTCACTGAATTGAATTTAACTAATTCAAATTTACAAGGTACACTTCAAAGTTTTAACTTCTCATCTTTCGCGAACTGTGTTAGTCTTGACTTGAGCAACAACAAACTCTCTGGATCCATTCCCTCTCAAATCGGTAGTCTTTCAAAACTTACCCACTTTGATCTATCCATGAATAAGTTTTCCGGACATATTCCACTAGAAGTAGAATTCCTCACAAATATGAGTTCGTTAGACCTTTCTCAAAATCAGATAACTGGTTCAATTCCTGCTTCTATATGCAATCTGAACCACATAACCACTCTATATCTTGATGGAAATAAATTGTCTGGTTACATTCCTCAAGATATCGGAAAGTTAATATCTCTTACTGACCTTGCATTTTCCATAAACTATCTCATTGGTCAAATCCCTACTTCTATTTGTAACCTTAGCAAACTAAATACTCTGTACCTTAATGAAAATAAGTTGTCTGGTTTTATTCCTTTAGAAATTGGAAGACTAAGGTCTCTTACAAGCTTATATTTGTACAGAAATTATCTCATTGGTCAAGTTTTTGTTTCTTTATGCAATTTGACTAATCTAAGAAATTTGAGCATTTTCGAAAATCATTTCTCTGGTATCATTCCTCCAGATATTGGAAGGTTACAGTCTCTTACTGAATTAGAGATATCAACAAATAGTTTCCATGGTCGAATCCCTATTTCTTTAGGTAATTTGAGCAACTTGAACTCCCTGGTCCTTTTTGAAAATCAACTTTCTGGTCCAATTCCTCGAGAAATCGGATGGTTAAGATTTCTTACTCAATTAGAACTGAGCGAAATAATCTAACCGGTTCAATTCCTACTTCTTTATGTAATTTGAGCAACTTGAACTCCCTGGTCCTTTTTGAAAATCAACTTTCTGGTCCAATTCCTCGAGAAATCGGATGGTTAAGATTTCTTACTCAATTAGAACTGAGCAACAACAATCTAACCGGTTCAATTCCTACTTCTTTATGTAATTTAAGCAACCTACACAGCTTATACCTTTTTAAAAATCAACTTTCCGGTTCAATTCCAGAAGAAATCGGGAAACTAAATTCTCTCATGGAAATTGAATTGTCGACAAACTATCTCACTGGTCCAATCCCTTCTTCTATATGCAATCTTAGCAAACTTAACAGATTGTACCTTCACAAGAATCAATTATCTGGTGCCATTCCTCTTGACATTGCAAGGCTAGGCTCTCTTTCCGACTTTCGAATACAAAAAAACAATCTCATTGGTCCGATCCCTTCTTGTTTATGTAATTCAACAGTTGGAATGTTACAGTATCTGTATCTATTTGAGAATCAGCTTACTGGACCAATACCCAAACAACTTGGAGAATGTTCAAATTTGCTCGAATTGGATTTGAGTAGAAACCGTTTGAACGGAAGCATTCCAGTTGGGATTGGAAATTTGATTTCGTTACAAATCAAATTGGATCTCAGTCATAATGAGTTGAGTGGAGAAATACCGTCAGATATTGGAAAATTAAACAAACTGGAGAAACTGAATCTGTCCCACAACAAACTTTCGGGTTCAATCCCACCTTCATTTGTTGAAATGCTTAGCTTGACCACTGTCGATGTTTCATACAATGAGTTAAGTGGTCCTATTCCAAACATCAAGGCCTTTAAGGATGCTCCCTTTGATGCGTTGAAGAACAACAGTGGTTTATGTGGTAATCACTCTGGAGGTATTAAGCCATGTAACTCGTCAGTTATCATCGGAAGAAAGAAAGCCAAACCAAGACTTGCTGTGATAATTTTAGTTCCTCTGTTTGGTTCGTTGTTTCTTTTGTTCACATTTTTTGCTATCTATTTTTGCTTGCGAAAAAGACTAGTTGTAAAAAATCTCGAGCAGGCAGATCAACCAACAACTTTAAACACAAGAAGAAACATATTCTCGGTAGAGAATTATGATGGGAAGCTGGTGTTTGAAGAAATAATTGAAGCAACGGAAAACTTTGATACCAAATATTGCATTGGGGCGGGAGGATATGGGAGCGTCTACAAGGCGAAGCTATCGACAGGTCAGGTTGTTTCTGTGAAGAAGCTTCACTCGTCAGATGAATATTCCGACATAATTGATCATAAATCTTTCGAAAGCGAAGTTCACGCATTGACCGAAATCCGGCATAAAAACATTGTAAAGCTCTTAGGTTTCTGCTCAAGTGTAGAGCGACAAATATCATTTTTGATTTATGAGTTTGTAGAGCGGGGGAGTTTGAAAAAGATTTTATGCGATGCGGAACAGGCGGTAGAGTTCGATTGGATAAAGAGGCTAAGATTCATCAAGGGAACAGCTGACGCGCTTGCTTACATGCACCATGATTGCATTCCAGCAATTGTTCATAGGGACATATCAAGCAACAATGTCTTGCTGGATTTCGAATATGAAGCTCGTGTTTCTGATTTTGGTACCGCAAGGATGTTGAAGCCAGATTCATCTAATTGGACATCACTTGCAGGAACATACGGATATGTTGCTCCAGGTACAATTCATATGTCAGATTTAATACTTACTGATATCTACTAGGATTTGGAATGTAAATAAGTTTAACATTAATTTCCTAGTTTCTTCTGTTACTAATGATTAATGTTGTTGCAGAACTGGCCTATACAATGAAGGTAACCGAGAAGTGTGATGTTTATAGCTTTGGAGTACTTGTGATGGAAGTACTACATGGTAGACATCCATCTGAGATTATCACATTACTCTCTCCTGAGCTCCTTCCAACATCTTCTTCAACTTCGACTTCCAATGTTCCGGTGAAAAATATAATGCTGAAAGACATCTTAGACGAGTGCCTTGAAGTGCCAACGGATGTTCTGAAGAAAGAGTTAATGTACTTTGTGAAGGTTGCACTTTCATGCTTACGTGGTGATCCACATACTCGTCCAACGATGCAAGAAGTATCGGTGGAGTTATCACGATCATCTCAGAGCAGGCCATCCTTTGGGAAGCTCTTCGAAACTGTTACATTGGGTGACCTACTGATGGGGGAATTTTAAGAATTGTGTGCAAGTGCAACTAAATCTTCTGCATGTACCCATTTCACTAGTTTCTTCCATGACCATTACGTGCAACTAAGGAGTAAGGACCTTTTATTTCTTTCGGTCAAAACCATCAAGTTCTTGTTTCAAAAATAGTACTATATAACAACTATTCCGAGCCAAAGTAGTATTACATTCAAAATCTCATCTTGTACTTGAAATATAATCTGGACGGCTGTACCTATGGCAATCAAAATATTTCAAGTAGTGTACAAGTCAGCCTATGGCAATCAAAATATTGATGATTCAATAATTAACTTGATCCCATCTGTACATAATATCTGATGCCGTGAAATCTTTTCAGAGATTCATGGCAAAAATATCGATTTCACACATTTTGTGATTCTCTACAGTCTTCCTCCGATCTTCGGAAGGGATACTATGTCATATTATCATTTGAGCTCTGAATGAAAGCAGGTTATATCATACACAAAATACTAGTTAACCACTTAATATAATGGTTTTTTTAAATTGTTAATTAAGGGAAAAGATGTTCAAAAACAGAGAAAAACTGGGTAGAAATGTTAGTAAAGAGCCAGAGTTAAGGCCAACTGCAGTAGTCTAGTAGCCTCTATGCTTGTGGTGAATCCCCACAGATTGACTTCGCAGATTAAACATATTCCAACTCGAACTAGTTTCTCAACTTCTCAGAATTAATTTCGCAGCAGCAATGACGCACCCCTCCAAATGATGGCGGTAAAAGAAAACAGCTACCGGGTGCAGAATATTGATCCCGGCATGGAGCAACACACTCCTGCGAATCCTTGCATTTTAGATTCAGCACATGACAATCATGTGGGGGGATACATCCACATTCACATAAATACAAAATATTCTTGAAACTCGGGTATAAATTAATACGCAATCAAATTGTACTAGTAAAACTGTTAAGAGTTGAATCAAAATAATAAACAGAATATAAGATGAAATATAAGCTAATTAATGAGAATTCAAATAATAAACAATATGTGAACTTGTCAGAATCAACATATATAAAAAAAAAAGAATACCAACCATTAGTTACTCTACCGGCACTGGCAAATGCGGAAACCAAAATAAAACCGATGAAAACAATGAGAGAGAACTTTTTGAGAGAAGCCATAGCTTAGCTTTTTAGAATTGGAATGGCTTATGGGGTGTAGATTTTTTTTTATGTTCTTTTCCCAGTATTTATAAACAGCCATGTTTACAAACCAACACAAGTGATACCTGCAAAGAAATAGAATAATAAGAAAACACAATACATATATTAGATAATGAAGAACGGGCAAAGTAAGAGAGACGATTTTAGACATTCATATTCAATCAATATTACACAATGAACATTGAACATATCGCAGGTTGGTTTGAAGCCTGAAAATCGCAGATTACCAATTGTCACTCCAATTTTTCTGGCATTCATGTGGATCAGCCTCATTTCGAGGTACACATTATATGCTTTAAACCCAAATTGCAGGTCTCAATTGATACACTAAATCCACTACGTACCATGGTTAGAATGAATAATACCATATATTGGCACTAAATCGACTAACTTTCTGCTGCGCCCTAGCTAAAGTAAGCTTCTTACTCCAGCTATCGGACAAAAACTAACTATGTTGTTATATATATACTACACCCCCTTAGAAGACTTGATTCATCTTGCATTTGTCTTTCAATTTCCAAAAATGTTGTTACAACTAATATTGGTTTTGTTTTTGGTTTCACTGTACAATATTGGTGTTTTTTCTTTTGATTCATCGTCTTCATTAATTCATCGAGAACACTTGAATCAAGTAGGAGAAGAAATAGAGTCTCTTTTGAAATGGAAGTCAACACTTGGTAACCAAACTCAGTCTTTCCTCCGTTCTTGGAGGAGAAGTTCCACTGCCAATACAACAAATCCATGCAAATGGCACGGTCTCTCTTGTAACAATCAAGGAAGTGTCACTGTATTGAATTTTAATAGTTCAAATTTACAAGGTACGCTTCAAATTTAAACTTTTCATCTCTCGCCAACTGCGTTCATCTTGATTTGAGTGACAACCAACTCTTCGGGTCCATCCCATCTCAGATTGGTAACCTTACAAAACTTACCTACCTTAATCTTTCTATGAATAGATTTTCTCAACATATTCCAGAAGAAATTAGATTTCTCACAAGTCTGAGTTTGTTAGACATTTCTGGAAATCAAATTAGTGGCTCAATCCCTACTTCTATATCTAATCTGAGCAAACTACACTTATTATACCTTTACCGAAACCAACTTTCTGGTGACATACCTCCAGATATCGGAAAGTTAAGGTCCCTTACTGATTTTTCATTGTCCACAAACAATCTAACAGGTCCAATCCTCGTATCCTTATGTAATATGAGCCACCTAAACAACCTGTATCTTTCTGGGAATAAACTTTCTGGTCAAATTCCTCGGGAAATCGGAAGATTAACATCTCTTAACAAACTTGGATTATCTACAAACAATCTGGTTGGTCCAATCCCTACTTCGATATGTAACCTTAGCAATTTAAATTTTCTGTATCTGTTTGAAAATAAACTATCTGGTACCATTCCTCAAGAAATCGGACGGCTAACGTCTCTTACTGAACTTCATGTGTCTACAAACAGTCTCGTTGGTCCGATTCCTACTTCTATATGTAACCTCAGCAACCTAGAAACTCTATACCTTCATACAAATAAACTTTCTGGTCACATTCCTTGGGAAATCGGAAGATTAATATCTCTTACCGACCTTGAATTGTCTACCAACAATCTGGTTGGTCCAATCCCTACTTCGATATGTAACCTTCACAACCTCAGCTTTCTGTATCTGTTTGAAAATAAACTATCTGGTCACATTCCTCAAGAAATCGGACGGCTAACGTCTCTTACTAAACTTCATGTGTCTACAAACAATCTGGTTGGTCCAATCCCTACTTCTTTATTTAATATTAGGAACCTAAAAAGATTAGCCCTCTTTGAAAATCAACTTTCTGGAACCATTCCTCAAGAAATCGGAGAACTAAGTTCAATTACAGACTTAGAGTTGTCGGAAAACTATCTCACTGGTCCAATCCCTTCTTCTATATGCAATCTTAGCAACCTAAACAGATTATCTCTTTTTGAAAATCAATTGTCTGGTACCATTCCCCAAGATATCGGAAAGCTAAGATCTCTTATCAATTGTATTCTATCTACTAACCTTCTAGTTGGTCCGATCCCTGCTTCTTTATGCAATTTGAGTGATGGAATGTTACCCACCCTGCAATATCTCTATCTATATAATAATCAACTCACCGGACCAATACCCAAACAACTTGGAGAATGTTCAAATTTGCTCCTATTGGATTTGAGTAGAAACCGTTTGAACGGAAGCATTCCAGTTGGGATTGGAAATTTGATTTCGTTACAAATCGAATTGGATCTCAGTCATAATGAGTTGAGTGGAGAAATACCATCAGATTTTGGAAAACTAAACAAACTGGAAAAACTAAATTTGTCCCACAACAAGCTTTCAGGTCCGATTCCTTCTTCATTTGTTGAAATGCTTAGCTTGACCACTGTCGATATTTCATACAATGAATTGATTGGTACTATTCCAAACATCAAGGCCTTTAATGATGCTCCCTTTGATGCATTGAAGAACAACAGTGGTTTATGTGGTAATCACTCTGGAGGTTTTAAGCCATGTAACTCGTCCGCTATCAACAGAAGAAATAAAGCCAAACCAAGACTTGCTGTGATAATTCTAGTTCCTCTGTTTGGTTCCTTGTTTCTTTTGTTCACATTTTTTGCTATCTATTTTTGCTTGCGAAAAAGACTAGTCGTAAGAAATCCCGAGCAGACGGATCAACCAACAACTACAAACCCAAGAAGAAACATATTCTCGGTACCAGATTATGATGGGAAACTTGTGTTTGAAGAAATAATTCAAGCAACGGAAAACTTTGACACCAAATATTGCATTGGGGCGGGAGGATATGGGAGCGTCTACAAGGCTGAGCTATCGACGGGTCAGGTTGTTGCTGTGAAGAAGCTTCACCCGTCAGATGAAGATTCTGAAATAGTTGATCTTAAATCATTTGAGAGCGAAGTATATGCATTGACTGAAATCCGGCACAAGAACATCGTAAAACTGTTTGGTTTCTGCTCAAGTGTAGAGCGACAAATCTCATTTCTGATTTATGAGTTTGTAGAGAGGGGAAGTTTGAAAAAGGTATTATGCTATGGGGAACAAGCGGTAGAGTTCGATTGGATAAAGAGGCTAAGATTCATCAAGGGAACAGCTGACGCACTTGCTTACATGCACCATGATTGCATTCCAGCAATAGTTCATAGGGACATATCAAGCAACAATGTCTTGCTGGATTTCGAATATGAAGCTCGTGTTTCTGATTTTGGAACTGCAAGGATTTTGAAGCCAGATTCATCTAATTGGACATCACTTGCAGGAACATACGGATATGTTGCTCCAGGTACATATGACTGTTACGTCAATTAATATACTAAGATTTTGAATGTAAGTAAGTTCCACATCCATTTCTCTTTTCTTCTGTTACTAATGATTGTGGTTACAGAGCTTGCCTACACAATGAAGGTAACCGACAAGTGTGATGTTTATAGCTTCGGTGTACTCGTGCTAGAAGTACTCCATGGGAGGCACCCATCTGAGATCATCACATCACTCTCTTCCAAGCTCTTTCCATCGTTATCATCATCTTCTACTTCGACTGTTCCGGAGGGGAATGTAATGTTAAAAGACATATTGGACCAGAGCGTTGGAGCACCAACAGATGTTGTGAAAAAAGAGATTATGTACTTTGTGAAGGTTGGTCTCTCATGCTTACGTGGTGATCCACGTACTCGGCCAACAATGCAACAAGTATCGACAGAGCTCTCATCGTCAGCACATTGTAAGCCATCTTTTGGGAGGCCCTTTGAAACTATTACATTGGGAGACCTAATGTTGGGGGATTCATAAGAATGATGTGCAACTAAATTATCCACATACATTGTTTCTTCTGTCATTATTCAGTTAAGAATAATACAATATTGTATAATTGAATTTCATTCAATGAAAATCCATTTTGTTCTTGTTTCAAATATTTTTTGAAGGAATTAATTAAAACTGTTTAAGAACTGTTCAAGCCAAAGTAGTACGTATTAGTAGAGAAGATGTTTTAAAACAGAGAAAAAAGGGTAGAAATTAGAAATCTTAGTAAAAAACCAGAATTAAGGCCAATTATAGCAGTCAGGTAGCTTCCAATTCCATGCTTGTGATGAATCCTCTCTGCTGTGAACTAAACTTGCATTAAAATTCTTGTTATCATGCTGGCCGTCATGGTACCTTGTAGACTTCATTTTCTTAGCCATAAATATATTTCCGCTGAGTTTAGCGGTTCCTTTCTCCTCATATATTTCCTCAGTAGAGCTTCCAAGAACAGAACTATTGAAGCCATGGGATTATGTTCTTACAGGAATAAGCTGCAAATGAATACTCTCAAGTCTCAAGCTATATATGTAAGTTGTTAGCAGCTTGTTCACACGAAACATATTAAATGTTTGAGTACTCAAAGGAATGATTTTAAAAGTGAAGTTTTAGTTCATGTAATTCTTTCCATATCTCATTGTTTGGAAGGTGTTGTTCATCTGAATTTTTACCCTCTGTTCCAATCAGTCAAACGGAAGTTGAACAACCTTTGACTCCCATCACATAACCATATATGTATGATTTGAGGAGAAATTCTTACCCAACTACTGAGATTATAACATGTTACGCCCAACTACTGAGATTGTAACATGTTAGCTCGCAAGTCATGTCATTACTTGATCGCCCTAAGTATTATTTAGGCGCCATGGGCATGTGCCCCAAAAGTAATGCACGAGCAGACACATCTAACACCTTGTTTGTTTTCTCCTGATTTCGTCTGGGTCTGACTGAAATCACTTGACTCATCTGGATCTGACTCAATATGTATATGTTTTTAAGTCAGATCTGACTCAAAAATATGAGATAGTGATTTGTTCCCATGAGTAAAGAGTATTTTATTACCTGATTCAAACGGGTACGAGTCAGAACTTAAATCTATCTCAGATCGCGAGTCAAATCTGACTCAAAAGAAAAGAAAAAAAGTCTGACATTTGATTCAGACCGAATCAGATCCAAACCCCGAGTCAGCAAAAAACAAACATGCTCTAAGCATCTACTTGTAGTGCAGAAATATAAATATCTTTAGATGAAAAAATAAAAAGAGAATTTTTAAGAGGAAAAATGAAGTTGCTATTTCCTAATTTGTATGCTAAGAATTTCTAATAAATTAAGGCAGATATATAGAGATATGAACGTAGAGTATCTGTCTACTCCATATATATTGGTTAGTATGTAAAATATAAAATATTCTCCAAAAATGGAATTTAACAGGTTTATAAATGTACAAAAAATAATCTAGCTTAATGATTTATAATTTTGTAAAAGAACTTTGGAAACCTTTAACGCTTTTAAATGAAAACCTAATGCCTTGCACATTTTTAAAAAAAAAAAACAAAACATTTTTGTGGGATATTGCCATTGCTTTCAAACATGAGTTGCATTCTTTCAGTAAAACTTGGGTTCTTGGTTTTTGCTTATGTTGTAGCGATCTCCATTGCTTATACAGGCATGTTATTATAAAACTATTAATCACACTGCACTTATCTTATGTTTTCTTTTTTGAATAAGTTACTGATTTTGATTTTTGTGTACAGGAGCATATCGTATTGGTGTGAACTACGGGATGGTGAGTGACAATATTCCACCACCAGGCCAAGTCATATCAATGTGCACATCAAGGAATATCCAGAGACTTCGCTTATTCGAACCGAATCCAGCCGCTTTAGCATCTCTATCATCATCCGGGATCGAAGTTATTCTCGGTACTCGAAATGAAGATCTTCCACATCTAGCGGCAGACCCATCATATGCAAAAACATGGGTAGAGACCCATGTAATGCCACACGTAAATACTACGTTCTTTAAATGCATATCGTTAGGCAATGAGGTTATACCTGGCGAGCTTGCAAACTATGTACTACCTTCAATGAAAAATCTGGATGCTGCTCTCAAAGCTGTCGGTCTAAAAATTCCAGTAAGCACATCAGTACCCTCGAATGTTTTGGGGATATCTTACCCACCTTCTGCTGGGGAATTTTCAAATGTGACGGCTCCTATAAT